>JAGGAT010001079.1:0-12063 GCA_017657195.1 Termitomyces sp. T70a | reverse complement strand
GCAGGGGTCCTGGGTGGATCATATTAAGATCCACACATGCCCGTAGCTGGTCCAAGTGCTGCTGCAGTTCAGATACCTGTTGAGGGGGCAAATCATCTCCCTCTGGGTCTATCCTTGCATCAGCGTGGACAAAATTGTATATATGGTGTACATCTTTAGACGTATCACTCTCATAGTAGTGAGACAGACAGTCTGCAACTTTATTCAATTCTCCTTTGACATATGTAATGTCAAAGTTGAATTTGGACAAGTAATCTATTTAGTGCCATTGGTGCGCTGATAGATTCTGTTGAGTTTTGAAAAACTCAAGCGCCTTGTGATCTGTGATCACATGGATTTTATATCCTAGGAGCTTATCCTCCCATTTGAGGAGAGCTTCCAGGATCGCCAAGGTCTCAAGTTCATGCACAGCATAATTTTGCTGTGCATTAGTGAACTTTTTGGACATAAACCCGGCAGGCCTACAGGTCTGCCAAGTTGGTCCTTGACCATACATGGCTCCAACGCCTGTCTTCGAGGCATTGCACACCAGCCAAATCAGATCCTCTTTACAAGGATCAATGGGTCAAATGATTGGCATTTCACTGCAGATGTGCTTAATCATGTTGAAACACCTCTGGTGCAAGGGTTGCCAATGAAAGGGTGACCCATTCTGCATCATTGCCATGAGGGGTCTGGTATGTGCCAATATATTACGCAAGAAGTTGCTGATATAGTTTACCAACCCCACGAAGCATTGGTCATTGTAGGTTCTAGGAATGCGCCATTCCTGGATCCTTGTTAATTTAGACTCATCAGGGTGAATACCCTGATTGTCTATAATGTGCCCTAAGCACTCTATGCATTCAGCGTAGAGTTTGCACTTCTTCCACTTGAGGTAGAGCTGGTTTTGGTGTAGTCATTCAAATACTATGCCGAGATGTCGCTCATGCTCCTTGATGGAATCAGAGTAGACAAATATATTGTCTAGATATACATGCATCCATTGCCCTATGACGTCCTGAAAAATGGACGTCATTAAGTGCTGGAATGTAGCTGGAGCATTACAGTCTCCAATCTGCATAATATGGCTATAATACGTTCCCATAATAGTCATAAATGCAGTTTTGGGTACGTCCAATGGACATATCCATACCTGCTCATATGCATCAGTGAGGTCAATCTTTGACCTCACTCTTGCACAAGCTACATCTTCATGTATGACCTCCTGGTCGGGTAAGGGCATCACGTCCTTAACTGTATTGTCATTATGCTGGCGAGCATCTAGCGCCATTTGCAATGTTCCATCCTTCTTTGGAATACAGAGAAGGGGTGCAGCCTGATTGGCCGCACATGGCTCCCACCATTTCACCCACACATAGCACTCAATTTTTGCTCTGAGCTGGTCCTGGAGGGATTGTGGGCACCGTGGCATAAAGTACGAGTACCTTTTTGACTCATTGATGAGGTTAATCTCATGATTAACCTCTCTCCAAGGAGGAAGCTCCTCCTTGGTGCCATTTACAATATTGTGGTACCGTTCATACCACTGCTGCTGTAGACGCAGGATATCATCTCATGTCAACCTAGGCTCCACAGCCCATTCCTTCTCCCTACAAGTCCAAGGAATCCGTTGATTCTTGGGTCCTGTACAAACAATGTTACTACATTTGTACTTCTCCCATAGTGCCGCCAGACAAATTTCACACTCGTCTGGAATATTGAGCCAATTCTTTGGCTCTCCTCCCAGTATAGGAACCTATCAAAACTCCTGTGGTTCTGAAATCTCCTCTAGGAAGGCACTCTGGAATACCTCTCCACAGGTTCTCACCCTTTTGGGGACTTCCCACACACTCAGGTCTCTTATGACCTGATTCCACTCCTGCGGCATATGTGGGTCACAGTCCCACTCCCTTGCAGCTTTGGGCACCGGTGTGTCCCAAATCTTTCTACTGGTCTCACTCTTGACCAGTCGAGGTAGGGCACTGGCCAATGCTGGTTGCTTCAAAGCTCTCTGAGCTTCTCCAGATCTGCCCTCCTTCCCCCTCTTGTAAGGAGTATCACTCTCCTCACTCACTTCCAGGGGCGCACCAGTCCGTAGCGGCACAGTGCTCCCAGCCTGTGCCTCCATAGACTCAGCACGCTCCTCACTCAGGGAAGACCCACTGCCAGCCACAAGTCACAGACACTTATCATCACAATGCTTTCCATAGTCCAGAAACGTTGCAGGCGTCCATTGGCCTTGTCCAACACCAGCCTTTGAGCTGGCATTGCCACTCCGTCAATGATCACTTGATTATTGTCAAAGTCCAATTGGACTTTATGTTCCCTCATAAAGGGGGTGCTGATAATCATATCATACTGGTCAAAGTTCACAACATCCATATAGATGTTGCTATACTCCATTGGCACTTTTATGGTCACTTGTGTACTATAATTTATGATGGAATGACTGCCAATCAACCATAGCTGTAGGGTGATTGGAGTAGCCAATGCGGCTACTTGAATCCCAGCAATGTGTGCAAAGAATGGGGTGAGCCCCAATGTAGTGCTCCCTGAGTCCCACAGCATCCACGCTTGGTGACTATTAACCTCTACTCAGGTTACCAGGCACTCTTTGTTTGCAACCGGGACCACTGGTTGCTCCATGGCAGACTTGTCTGCCAATAATTTTACCTTGCACATTCGCACACGGTTAGGACAATCTTTTTGTTGATCATCCCCAGGTTCATAATCAGTGAGGGCATGGATTTCCTCACTATTACTGTCACAAGTATAATGCTCATTATCATACATCTCTAATTCGACATATTCATCCTGAGGCGAGGACTCTGGCTCAGATGCATCAGCCTCATCAACAGATCCCTGGTCATGAGCACCATCTGAGCCCAGTTTTTCCTCAGATGTTTTGGACGGCACCACAGTGTGTGCTGCACATAGATGCCCTTGTGGAGCTGCTCTACGTGGCTCCCAACAGTCTTGAGCAAAGTGGTCCTTCTTGCCACAGTTGTAACAAGTGGTCAGGATTGTCGTATCCTGAGGGGGTTGACCAACGGCATTGGTTGCCCCCTTTGGCCCTGTCTCAGCCACCACCTGTTGAGGTTTCAACAGTGCTTTGTGCCGTGAGGCACTATGCCCCAGGCCTTGGGGTGATGATTCAGTCACCCGAGGTCTTACTGGCACATGAGGTCCTTGAGGAACCTCTCACCTTTGTGGCTGATCCTCACTCCGCTTGTGAGGTCCTGCAACAGTACGTCCCATATGGTTCTTGCTGCACTCCAAATAGTGTGCAGCAGTCTTCCGACTGCTCTCATAGGCTCTAGCCTTGGAAACAAACTCCTCTATGGTGTTCACTTCTGGGGCTAGTCCCCCATCACATATGAGAGCAACAAGGATATTGGAGGGAATACCCTCCAAAAACTGCTCTCAAATTGTGAATTCATTGGGGAACACAGCCATATTCTGAGCATGATCCAGCAGGGCATCATAAAAGCCCTGCACGCCCTCTTCAACTGTATACCTAACTCTGCAGAATGCATCATGAGCATTCTGCATTGTAGATGGTTGAACAAAGCGATCATACAGACCAAGGACCACATCCTCGAAAGTCCAGTGTGCCTGTGCCCGATTCACATGGATAACATGGCACAGGTACCATTTGAGTGCTGATGCACTCAAATAGTCCATAAGGGCAAGAACTTTTTCACATTCTCATTTCTCTCCACCTAGCTGAGCCATTGCATAATTTACGCACACACTCATCAGCCAGTCTTCAAGTTCACTGAACTTGGAGGACCCCATATAAGGAGTAACAACCTTTAGAGATTCAGGTTGTTTACCTTTTACTCCTTCTGGCATTGCTACTCAAACAGCTAAAAGCTGTTCAATAGTTGCCTGCAGACAATTGTGCATTGTCTGCCTATGAAACTCATGCGCTTCTTCCACTCCAGGAGTGGCAAACCGCCCATGGTGTTGAGGAGGCATTTCAAACCTCCTCAGCTGCCGCAACTCCATACCCCCTCAAGGGTATGACTGTCTCACATGGCCAGCATTGGCCATCCTCGAATCCATCACCGCACTTTCAAAGTGTGGTGGTAAATTCATTGTGGCAGGCGCAGGTTGGGGAGATCCCCTCCAAGCTTTGGAAGCTCCGAGGTGGGCCTCACCTTCCTCCTGCTTTACCATTGGAGGGAGTTCTGATTGAACTCCACTCACATTGCGGGTGTCCACAGGAGTGTTCCTGTGGAACCTCACACCCTGATCTTCTATGAAGAACTGACCATAATCCTTTAGATCTCCCTGACGGAACTTCTGTAGAATGACATGGTCATTCCACATCAAGCCCTGTTGTTGGGTTGTATTGTGCCGTATTGGGGCACAATTGGGATCTGCTGTGAAGGCAGATCCTCCTTCAGTCGATGCCGCTTCATTAGGAACAATTGTTCCTAATGCTGCTCTCCTCTGATGCTCCATTGTGGCCTGTCTAACTGCATAATTCTGGGAGTTTCCCCTGGCTGTTGAGGAGCTTGAAGCATTGAAAATGCTTCATCGACTGGAGACAATAACAATGGTTTGTCCTTCTTGGACATAGGAGACGGCCACTCCGAGGATACTTGAGATCCTCAAAGCTGTTTCCTCTGGAGGTATTCTTTCACCTCTTGTTCCAAGAATTCAATGTAGAGTTTGATGAACTCTTCAGGGGCATTGGAGATAATATTATCCCCCAAACTTTACTGAATCGCAATATGTTTAGCCACTCTGGTGGCTAACCATTGTCTAGTAGAGGCTTTGGGAACCTCTACATGGTCCCTCCAAAATGCAAGAACTCTCCAGTTGAGAATCTCATCTGGACCTGTTTTGTGATCTGTATCTGAGGTATCAGGTGCTTCCTCAGGGACCGTCTCTATGTAGGCTGAGAACATTGTTCTCCTCCCTAAACCTGATAATGGGCCAGCTTGCAATGGAACTGGCTCCTCTACATAGAGTTCTCTATAGGCACCCTGCGCACCTGTTGAGGTGCATTGAGGTCGCACAGTTCCAACAACAGAGCTCTCTCATAGCTTGGTCTGGCTCACCACACGACGCACACTGGAAGAGACTGCTCCAGTCTCTCCACCTTGTATGGACTGTTGACCATCATCTGATAGTCAAATGGGTGTAGTGGAGAAAAGGCCTCCTGGCATTACTCCACCTCCCACACCCATGGCATGACATGATGTGGCATCACTTTCTAATCCCTGTGGAGCGCTCTGAGGCACTCCGCTCGCTGAGTTCCTGGGATCATGCCCAGAAACTCCTCTTTCCATGGACATTGATATGCCCACACACTACTAGAACGGAGCAGAACCGTTTTAGTGCAATCACTGATGGTAACATAGAACTTCTTTTGAGGAAGTTTGGTCGCTTGCTATAGCAAAGATAGTCAATGTAGGTTGACTTAAAAAAATGTAACGCAGGTACTGAGCCTTTCATGCACAAGACTGTAAGTCAGAACCTATCAATTGATTCTGGCTACGGTTGTGCAAAAAGACTACTTGAGGTTACATAAGTAACCTCATGACTTATATAGTAATTACATAATAACTAAGTAAAATACTAACTATAAAGTATTAATACTTTATACCAGTGCTGTAATGAGTGCGATCCATTACATTATAGCCTAGAAGCTTATCCTCTCATTTGAGAAGAGCTTTGAGTATGGCCAAGGTTTTGAGTTCATGCACAGCATAATTCTGCTGTGCATTAGTGAACTTCTTGGACATGGACATGGCAGGCCTACAGATCTGCCAAGTAGGTCCTTGACCATACATAGCTCCAATGCCTGTCTTTGAGGCATTGCACACCAGCCAAATAGGTTCCTCTTTATGAGGATTAATGGGTCAAATAGGCATCTCATTACAGATATGCTTAATCATGTCAAAATATTGCTAGTATAAGGGTTGCCAATGAAAGGGCAACCCATTCTGCATCATTACCATGAGGGGTCCGGTGTATGCTGATATATCTCAAGAAATTGCTGATATAGTTCATCAGCTCCACAATGCATTGAACATCATTATAGGTTTTAGGAATGCACTATTCCTAAATCCTTGTTAATTAAGACTCATCAGGGTGAATACTCTGATTGTTGATTATGTGCCCTTAACATTCTATGCACTTAGCATAGAGCTCACATTTCTTCCATTTGAGGTACAGCTGGTTATGGTGTAGTCTCTCAAAGACTATGCCAAGGTGCTGTTTGTGGTCCTCAATAAAATTTGAAAAGACAAATATATTGTCTAAATACACATGCATCCACTGTATAATTACATCCCTAAAAATGGATGTCATTAAGCATTAGAATGTGGCTGGAGCATTACAGTCTCCAATTTGCATAATATGACTATAATATATTCCTGTAATCGTCATAATGCAGTCTTAGGTATGTCCAATAGATCTATCCATACTTGTTTGTATGCATCAGTAATATTAATTTTGGATCACACTTTTGCATGTGCCACATCCTCCCAAATGACTTCCTGGTTGGTAAGGGCATCACATCCTTAACTATGTTGTCATTACACTGTTGAGCGTCTAACACTGTTTGCAGTGTTTTATCCTTCTTTGGAATACAAAGAAGGGGTGCAGCCTGGTCAGCCACACATGGCTTCCACCATTTAGCCTGCATATAGTGTTCAATTTTTGCTCTGAGCTGGTCTTGGAGAGATTGCAGACATTGTGGCATAAAGTCCAAGTACCTTTTTAACTCATCAATGAGGTTAATCTCATGATTAACCCCTCTTCAAGGAGGAAGCTCCTCCTTGGTGCCATTCACAATGTCCTGGTACTGTTCATACCACTGCTGTCACAAACATGGAATATCATCTTGCATCAAGGTAGGCTCTGTGGCCTTCCACTTTCCTTTACAACTCCAAGGGATCTGTTGATCCTTTGGCTTAGTATGAACATCCTTTCATTTGTACTCTTCTCACAGTGCTGCCAGACAAATGTCACATTCATCTGGTATGTTGAGCCAAATCTTCAGCTCTCCTCCCTGTTCAGTGCACCATAAGAACTCATTAGGCTCTGATATCTCTTTTGGATGGGCACTGCAGTATATTTCCCTGCAGGCTTTTACCTTTACAGGGACCTCCTGCGCAATCAGGTCTATCATAACCTGATTCCATTCCTGTGGCATACATGGGTCGATGTTCCAGTCTCTAGTTGAGTTGGGTACTGGAGAGTCCTAAATTTGTTTTCTGGCCTCACTATTGACTAGTCAAGCTTTCAAACTGGGTGATGCTAGACACTTCAAAGCTCTATGAACTTTGCCAGCTTTGCCTCCCTTTCCCTCTTTGTGAAGAGTACTCAACCCTTCACTTACTACCATGGAACAGCATGTTGTCCCCCAGAGAAGCCCCACTTCCTGCCACAAGTTATGGTGCCTTCTCATTGTGACACTTTTCTATTGTATGGAAGTGTTGAAGGTGACCATCTGACTTGTTCAACTCCAGGCTCTGTGCTGGCATTGCTACTCCATCAATTATCACTTGATCATTGTCAAAGTCCAACTGGACTTTATGCTCCCTTATAAAGGGAGTGCCAATAATCATATCATACCAGTCAAAGTTCACAATGTCCATATAGACATTGCTGTACTCCTTTGGCACCTTTATAGTTAGTTACTCTTGCACTATGATTTACAATGGAACAACTCCTGATTGTTCCTAGCTGCAGAGTAATGGGGGCAACTAATGCAGCCACCCATACTCCAGCAACATGTGCAAAGAATGGAGTGAGCCCTGATGTAGTGCTCCCCAAATCCCAAAGCATCCATGCTTTGTATCTGTTAACCTCTACCCAGGTTACCAAACACTTCTTGTCTGCAACTGGGACCACTGGCTGCTCCATGGCAGACTTGTTTGCCAACAATTTAACCTTGCACATATGCACTCGGTTAGAAGGATCCTCCTGTAGATCCTCCTCAGATCCATAGTCAGTGAGAGCATGCAGCCCCTCACTATTGCTGTCATGAGTATAATACTCATTATCATATGTCTCTAATTGGATGTATTCATCCTGAGAAGAAGACTCAGGGTCTGGCCCCTCAGCCTCATCACCAGGGTCAGATTTTTGATCCACCTTGGGCACTTTGGAGTGTGCCACAGTGTGTGCTGCTCATACATATTCCTGTGGAGCCACTTTATATGGCACCTAACATTTTTGAGATAAGTGGCCTTTCCTGCCACAATTGTAGCACATTATAGGAGACGTGCTATCCTGAGGAGAGTGACCAACTGTATTGGTCACCACTTTGGGCAGCTGCTCCATTGCCACCTGTTGAGGTTTTGATGGTAGTCTGTGCTTTGGAGCAATGTGCCCTGCACCTTGTAGTGCTATTGGTAGAACCCAAGGTTGTACTTGCATGTGAGGTCCCCAAGAGACCTCCCATTGTGGTAGTGCATTATTACTCCACTTAGTAACTACAGGACCACTACGTCCTGTACAATTTTTGCTGTGCTCTAAATAGTGCACTACAGTCTTCAGGCTGCTCTCATAGGCTCTAGCCTCAAAAACAAACTTCTCAATAGTGTTCACCTCTGGTGCTAGTCCCCCATCATGAATGAGAGCAATAAGAATATCAGAGGGAATATCCTCTAAAAATTGCTCTCAGATCATAAATTCATTGGAGAAGACCACTGATGTGCCCAAAATTTAGCTAATCTCTTTGCTAGTAAGTAGCACTTGGCCTTGTTTCACATTGGACTCACAAAGTGCAGAGGGAATCCCAGGCAGATCCCAGTTACTCAGTTCTAAAGTGTGGTGTTGAGTGGGAAGGATGTTGCTGCCAATCATGGCAGGCAATAAGAAGTCAGGGAATGATAGATGGAACATGATGAGCTTACAAAGCTTCTAATACTTAGCTGCTGATGCTAAGTACATATATTGAAGGCATGAGGCAGCAAGCATTGGTGCCAGTGATGAGAGTGTACCTGTATAGTACTGTTCAGACATAGAGTGAAAAAGGCACTAAGAACTTTAGTGTAGATGAAGTAAGGCAAGGTCACTAATTGCTTAGCACCTCAAGTGGACTTAGAAATCTGAACTGTGGGGCAAAAGGTGCTTGGTGTGATTTAATGATTTGCTACTGACAAAAGGTAGAGTATTTATAGTAAGTAAAGGTGGCAACTCAGTGAAGGGTCAGCAATGACTCTAATAGTCATTGCTAATGAAAATATAAGTAAAGGTCCATTCATGATACTATAAGGAAGGTAAATGCTAGTCAGAGATGGTCATGCAGGTGGCTAGCTAGGGTGTGCTGCCTGGTAACGTGCAAGATGTTGACCTTGTAACAGGGTCATAGCAAAAATAGGCACTAAATTGTGATGTGGTATGTGGGGATGGTGACAGAAAGTGCCAGCTGTTAGTTAGCTGGCATTATTAAGTCAAAAACAGGCATATTTAGAATCAAACTCAAAAAGGAAAGCAAAGGCTAGCAGTGATCCACTAATAGCAGTGGCAACTACTGGTGGAGTGTGGAGGCAAGATGTGGAGGTGGTAGTGTGACATCTATCAACCATCAGGGATTAACAAGGGTGGCACATGCAGATAGAGGGTGTGATGTGTCATGTGATTAGAACATGTCAAGTTTGGACCTAATCGGAGCACACCTTGTGGAAAAGGGGGCTAGCAAGTCTGTGGTGCCCATGGCCTGCCATGGAGCTGGTGGCAAGGCTGGCTGGCATGTGAATATCTTGCCATGGCTCATTAATGTCATACTTGGATGCAAGGGTGTGATGTGACTGAATAGGTGACTTTGTTAGTAGGGGGTGCTAGAGTCTTGCTGCCTTGGCCTCATGCTAAATGGTGCATAAAAGGCTTAAAATGCATTGGGCTGGACTGGGGGCTCATCACCACTATGTTCTGAGCTTGGTCTAACAGGGCATCATATAAGCCCTGCATGCTCTTGTTGCAGTGTACTTTACTCTGCAAAATGCATTACAAGCATTCTGCATAGTTGAGGGCTGCATGAAGCAATCATACAAGGCAAGGATTATGTCCTCAAAAGTCTAGTGTACCTGCACCCTATTCATATGTATAATGTGATGCAAGTACTATTTGAGTGCTGAAGCACTCAAATAATCCATGAGAATGAGAACCTTTTTGCATTCTCCTAATTGAGTCATTGCATAATTTACACATACACTCATCAACCAATCTTCAAGTTCACTGAAGTTGGACAATCCAGTGTAGGGGGTTACAACCTTTAAAGACTTTGGTCACTTGGATTTCACCCCCTCTGGCATTACAACTCAAACAGCTAACAACTGTTCAATAGTTGCACACAAACAATCATGCATCATCTGCCAATGAAATTTGTAAGCTTCCTCCACTCCTGGAGTAGCAAAGCACCAATAATGTTAAGGAGGCATTTTGAACCTCCTTGGTTGCCACGCGTTCATACCCACTTGAGGATATGGAAGTGTAAGAGGACCATTACTGGTTGTCCTTGGATCCACCACTGCCTTTTTTCTATGCATGGGTGGTTCAAATGTGGCTAGCACAGGTGGGGGTGATCCCCTCCAAGCATCAGCTGCTCCAAGGTGGGCCTCAGCCTCCTCCTGCTTGACCATTGTAGGGAAATCTCTCTGATCCCCATTAACTGCACAGGTGTCAAGGGTGTCAACAGCAGTGTTTCCTTGGAACCTTACACCCTGATCTTCAATGAAGGATTGCCCATAATCCTTCATATCACCTTGACAAAATCATTGTAGAATGACACAGTCATTCCATGTCAGACCTTGCTGTTGTGGTATGTTGTGCCATACTGAGATGCAATTAGGATCTGCTGTAAATGCAGATCCTCCCTTAGATAATTCAGCTTTGTTAGGAACAATTGTTCCTAGAGCTGCTCTCCTCTGGTGCTCTATTGCAGCCTGTCTGACTGCATAGTGCTGGGGTGTTTCTTCAGGCTGCTGAGGTGCTTGAAGCATTGAAAATGCTTCATTGACTGGTGACAATAACAATGGTTTATCACTTCTTGGAAGGGGAAACAGCCACTCAGAGGATACTTGCAATCCTTGCTGCTGCTTCCTCTGGAGGTATTTTTTAACCTTCTGTTCCAAGAAATCAATATAGAGTTCCATGAACTCTTCTGAGGCATTAGAAATAATGTTATCACCTAAACTTCACTGAATAGCATTATGCTTAGCCACTCAAGCAGCTAAACGTTGCTTTGTAGAGGCTTTTGGAACCTCTATATGGTCTCTCCAGAAGGTGAGAACTCTCTGGTTGAGAATTTTTTCTAAACCTTTCTCTTAATTGGGGACTTCCTCAAGAACCATTTCAATGTAGGCTGAGAATATTATTCTCTATCCTACACCCAATGTTGAGCCAGCTTGCAATGGAACTGGCTCCTCTACATAGGGTTCCCTTTGGGTGCTCTGCACACCTGTAGAGGTGTGCTGAGAATGTCCAGTTCCAACTACTGATCTCTCATAGAGCTTGGTCTGGCTTGCCCCTTGCCTCACACTAGGAGTGACTGCTCTAGTCTCTCCACTCTGTGCAGAGAGTTGACCATCAGAAGATGGTCGAATGGGAGTGACAGAAAAGAGACCTCCTGGCATTCCTCCACCTCCCACACCCATGGCACGGTGTGACATAACATCATTTCCTACTCCCCATGAAGCACTCTGGAACACTCTACTTGCCAAATTCCCAGAATCATGCCTGGAAACTCCTTGCTCCTTGGACATTGGTTTGCCTACTCAATTCTGTAAATGTTCTACTCTGTAAACGTTACAGTACAATCATGGATCAGTGTGTTTTGAACTTCTTTTGAGGAAGTTTGACGCTTGCCATAGCAAAGATAGTCAACATAGGTTGACTTAAAAAAATGTAACGTGGTTACTGAGCCTTTTTACGCACTGCACTGTAAGTCAGAACCTATCAATTGATTCTGGCTATGGTTGTGGAAAAAAGACTACTTAAGATTATGTAAGATAACCTTAACTTAATAAATGTCACGACCCGCACTAAGTCCCAAACCCCGGACGCCCACCAGACCACCCCAACCGCCCCGGGACAACAGAACCCTCGCCAACC
>JAGGAT010001078.1:0-12106 GCA_017657195.1 Termitomyces sp. T70a | reverse complement strand
TTAGAGATCTGGACTTGGGTGTAAAGGTGCTGGGTGCAATTTGATGATTTTCTACTGACAAATGGTAAGGTATTTATAGTAAGTGATGGCGGCGACTTAGTGAAGGGTCGGCAACGACTCTAATAGTCGCTGCTTAATGAAATGTAAGTGAAGGTCTGATAATAATACTATAAGGAAGGTAAATGATATTCAGGGAGTGTTATGCAGGCAGTTAGCTTGAGTGTGCCACCACATAATGTGCAGGGTGTCAATCAAGGTCCTGACAAGGGTGGGCACTAAATTGTAATGTGGCATGTGGTGGCAGTGCTTGAAAGTGCCAGCTGTTGATCAGCTGTCATCATTGAGTCAAATATGGACATATTCCGACTTGAAGAGGAAAGCCAAGCTGGTGGTAGTCTGCTGATGGCAGCAGGAAGTGCCAGCAGAGTGTGGAAACTGTATGCAGAAGTGATGGCGTGGTTTTCATTAATCATCCCGGTGGGGGCAGCACATGCAGGTAGGGGGCATGATGCATTATGTGACCAGGACGCGTCGGGTTTGGAGGTAGTGGGATGCTCCTCGTGAAGAGGAGAGCCTGCAAGCTGGTGATATCTGCAACTTCCTGTGGAGCAGGTGGCAAGGCTGACTGTCACATGAGTAGTTCTACCATTGCCTGTAGATGTCATAGTTGGCTGCGAGGATGCGTCGGTGCTGCATGGGGGGCTTGTTCATAGGGGGCTGCTGGGGTCTTGCCACCCTGGGTCAGTGCTGGTGTGTTAAAGGCTTAAAATGTGTTGGGCCAAACCGGGGGCTAAACCGGGGGCTCATCACCGCACCAAAGAGAAGAGCCCCGATGGGCTAACGACTCCGGACAAGCATACATGTAGGATCCCTGACCTCCAGAGATGGAAGCCGTCATCTTTGGGCCAGCAACTAGGCTTGGAAACACTTACAACCTCCCTGTTGCTAATGCCAAAGTAAGGTTAGAACTTCTCTGACAGGAGGAGAGAATCTGGGAAAAACTGGAAAGCATTGGCAGCGCCACAGCCCAAAAACTTGAATACCTGCTTGAATCAATGCAACTCTACCCAGGAGACCCTGAAAACTGCCTCCAATACAAGGGAAAACATTTTGTAGCCTATGACATCAATGATCATGAGATGACGTTGTGGGATCAGGTATTGGGAACTGACTTCATCATTTCCATTGATGACCTATCTTGAGAAGAATATGAGGTAGGTACTTGGTATGCAGCCCACTGTGTGGCCACCTCCCAGACACCCATCATGCAGAAAGAATGGTACCAAACCACCATGATGGGAGACATATGGGCCTGGAATGTGGCCAAAATCCTAGAATTAGGCACCCCATACTCTGAAGGGGAGCCCAGCTATGTGTTGAATCGCTTCTGCATCTATCCTTGACATGGCAGAGGTGTCCTGTACTATGAGATCAATGACGTAGTACTGGAGGTACAAACTAAGGTAGAATATAGTTGCCTCCATGACCCCATGTTTCATTTAGTTGGCTGGTATCAGAGCCAAGTATCAACCAGGATGGGACCGCTGGCGGCCAAGGAACAAGTGGACAAGAACGATGGAATCAACCTCCAGCCCCTAAGCCAACTGGATAGAGATCTGATCTCCCTTCGGCAAGCCTGGGAAAGGATGAAAGTGCACATTTGTACCAGCTATGACCTGGCGGCCCTTGAACTCAATGGGCAACAGATAGAAGCTGGCACATACCCAACCCTGGTTTGAAACAACGTCTGCCACAAGTCAGAACAACGACGCATACCAAAACCGCTAGTCATAGTGGCTAAACTCAATGGCCACCCCACATTCATAGAAGTACAGTCACCACCCTGGATGGTAACATAAATAGCCATTGTCAGGTTCTGCTGACCCGGGGGCCTTTCCTAGTAAGCAACAACCTTACGAGGCACAAACGAGTGCCGAACTACATAGGACATGGTGTCAAGGGTTCCAGGGCAAGCTCTGGAGCATGAGACAATGGGGAGTAGAGTCCTGGGGGTGGGCTTACTCAGGGATTACTTAGTGGAGAAGTGGTCGAGTCGACGGGGAAGTTCCCAGAGATGAGACAGAGGTAGACTTAGAGGGGTGGAGCACGTGCCAGTCGATGAGGTGCATGCCGGAGAAGCGACTCAGGTAAGCACGGAAGAGACAGAAACAAGCACGGGAAATTGAACAGAGAGTTAGGTCAAAACACAGATAGTTATTGGTAATATCAAGACTGAGGTACATGGGGGCTACTTAGGGGCCTTATATACTACTGCGGGGGGGAGCACTGTCTAGGAAGGGTTCTGGGAGGGTTCCAGGGTTGTATAGGCGGTTGGCAGTTGTATTGGGGAGATCGCGCATGGGCCCGCAGGATTGACTGAGGGTCCGGAGGGTCCCAGGATTGTATGCGTGGTGGTGGGGTGGCTGGTGGTTGTATTGGGGAAATCGCACATGGGCCCGTGAGATTGGCAGAGGGTCCGGTGGTGGCGCAGTCAGTGATGGCTGGGCAATCTGCGTGATGGCTGGGCAATCTGCGTGATGGCCGGGCAATCTGCGTGATGGCCGGGCAATCTGCGTGATGGCCGGGCAATCTGCGTGATGGCCGGGCAATCTGCGTGATGGCCGGGCAATCTGCGTGATGGCCGGGCAATCTGCGTGATGGCCGGGCAATCTGCGTGATGGCCGGGCAATCTGCGTGATGGCCGGGCAATCTGCGTGATGGCCGGGCAATCTGCATGATGGCCCCAGGGTGATGCTTGATGGTCTGGAGTGCATATAGGTGAGGTTGTGGTGAGTCGTTGGATGGGGAGGCTTTTGGTTGGTCTCGGGGTAGGTCGGAGTTGGTGGGGGGTCGAGGGGTTTGGGGTTGGTGGGGGGTCGTGACAGCCATGTTATCCAACAAGGCAATTGCAATGCCCCAGCAACTTATCAGGCATTAATGAACTACATTTTTTCCCCTTATCTGGGACGTTTCATGGACGTCTATTTAGACAACATAATAATATACTCCATGACCTTAGAAGATCATGTTGAACATGTTAAAACAATACTAGACATCCTCACCAAAGAAAAGCTTTACCTTAGTGAAAGAAAGCTTAAGTTTCTATGTGTGGATATGCAAATTCTTGGGCAAGTAGTCGATGACTATGGGATAAAGATGGACCCCAATAAGGTTGATGCCTTGGTAAAATGGAAGGTACCTACCAACTGGGATCTGTTGAGAGGCTTTCTGGGTGCTGCTGGATACCTGGCAGATGACATTGGGAAGGGTTGAATCCCTATGGGAGTTACATGAACTGACCGGGGACACAGTACCATACAGGTGGGAATACACTCACCAGAGAGCATTTGAAGATGTCAAGAACCTTGCATCTGCCTGTCAGGATCACCATCGGACACTGTTAGAATATGGCGAGGGAGCAGAACCCATTAACATGGTCACCGATGGCTGTGTAACTGGCATTGTGGGATTCATCAGTCAAGGACATGACTGGAAAACTGCCAAGGTAGCAGCCTTCTACTCTGCCAAACTGAATGCTGCACAACAGAACTACCCCGTGCATGAAATTGAAATGCTTGCTAGAATTGAGACTATGCTAAGACATTGGGACATACTACAGGGTGCTCAGGTTTGTTGGTATATGGATCATAAAGGGTTAATCCACTTACTAAAACAGAAAAACTTGTCAGGACAACAAGCAAGATGGATGGAGAAAGTCGGCGAATTTGACTTTGAGGTCATATATGTGCCTGGTGAGGAGAACATCCTGTCTGACGCACTTTCCAGGCTATACTCTAATGACAAGCTGGGCACTGTAAGGGCGGCATTGGAATATACTTACCATGACATGGTCAATACTGACCCATCAGAAGGGCAGTTCCTATCTATGCCGGTGCTCGTTGGCATGGAGGGCAAAAGCCTGGCCATGGCACCCGTGAATGCTCCCATAAGCAGAACAATGACACCCAACAAAACAGGGTCCCAGGAGGAAAAGAAACCTGGAACCGCTGGCCAAAACTGGCAGACCAGAAATGGCAAGAGAATTTGCTGCCTGAACAGCCAGGAGTTTCATTCTTCATGGCCCAAAGAAACGAAAGGAACAAAAGGAGGGCAGGTTACTAAAGACTGCACCAACTGAGACGCAGAATCTCACAATCAGACTGCCAGCGCAAAAGTCTAAACATAGATCACAATTACCTAACAAAGAAGGTAGTGCTCAATCATCACAAGAACAGCCGGAACAGAGCAAAGAACCACTACTAGACCAACAGAGAGCCAATGTGGCTCAAACCCTGAGATCAGTTGCAGAGAACTTACTGTCAGTAACTATTGGAGAATTGATCCGTAACGGATGAGAGCCCATTGACTTGGAACATTGTATCCGAGGAAAATACAATAATGACACCCTATTCAAAGCAATCATGGCCAACCCAAGACACTATAAAAACTTTGAGATTGAAAACGAGTTAATATATTTAAAAACATCTTAGGAGTGGAAGCTCTGCATACCCCCCACCATAGTCAATGGAAGGAGTATCAGAGAAGTTGTGATATCCAAAGCGCATTTACTGCTAGCGCATCTTGGACCTAGAAAGACTTATGTGTATCTACAAAATATTGTATGGTGGAAAACCATTAGCAAAGATATACATACCTTTTGCGACACTTGTACCACATGCAAGAGAAGTAAACCTTCAAATCATAAATCATACAAACTGTTAGCACCACTAAAAATGGCCACTCAGCCATGGGAGGTCATAGGCATCGATTTTGTGGGGCTGTTACCAGAATCTAAAGACCGTGACTCCACTTACAACTCTCTAGCAGTTATCATCAACCACTTAACAGCAATGGTCCATCTTGTACCCTGCAGAAGCAACTACACGGCATGACAGGTTGCAGAACTCATGTTTTCAGAAGTATACAAGCACCATGGCCTCCCCAGGGCCATCGTAAGTGACCATGACACATACTTTATGAGCACCTTTTTGTCTCATCTGCACCAATTGATAGGAACTCAGTTATGAATGTTGTCAGCATATCATCCAGAATCAGATGGAGCTACGGAAAGAGCCAACTGAACGATCACTCAAATGCTCAGACAATGCATTGGGGAGAACCAAAAGGATTGGGTCTCAAAACTACCAGCAATTGAGTTTGCCATTAACACCGCTAGGTTGGACAGCACCAGATACTCGCCTTTCTTCCTCAACTCAGGACGCATTCCACAACCCTTAATCTGGAACAAGGCACAGTCCACTGAGTACACAGGAGTGCATGTCTTTTCCCAGAGACTGCAAATGGCCATTATGGACGCCCATGATCACATCTTGGCAGCCCGAATCAAACAAACTTGGGATGCAAATAGGCGCCGGCACCCCTCCCCTTTCCAAACTGGTGACTTAGTGTACATATCCACAAAGAACTTCACCTGCCCAAAGGGGTTAGCCCAAAAGCTGATTTCCAAATACCACGGACCCTATCCCATCATTAACGATTTCAAAAACAATTCATATCAGATAAACCTCCCTGCTAGCATGCGGAGAAGAGGCATCCACAATGTATTTCACGCTGCTCTACTTAGAATTCACAAGCCTAACAACAACAGGTTATTTCTGGGAAGATCTGACGAGCAAATCATAGGGGAAGCTACGGAAGAATGGGCAGCCAATCGCATCACAGCACACTTTGGGGTGAGTGACCAGGCTCTCTTTGAAGTCCTCTGGAAAGCAGGAGACAAGACCTGGTTATCATATGTGCAGGTTAAAGATCTCAATCTTTTAGATCAATATCTTGAGTTGGTGGGAGCCGAAACCATTGCTGAGCTCCCTGCCAGGACCAGTCACCCTCCTCAAAACAACCCCCAAATATACCTGGGACAAATTTCCTTTGCCAGAGTATGTTAGAACTAGCATTGTCTGTAAGTATAACATGTAAGTTATAGCCTCAGAGCGTGTAAATGGACTGTATTGAATACCTGTAAGTATAACACATAAGTTATAGCTAGGGTATTCAGTCAGTATCTAGTGGATGTATGTAGAAGTAGTAATACATACCCTCAGAGCGTGTAAATGGACTGAGGGTACTATGAGAGTATTCTAAGGTATATATATGTATGGAAACAATGTCGAGTGGAACCAAGCAGTCCAGTGGCCAAAGGCCAATTGTAATGTCGGGTTGTGGTACTCTTCACATCGTCACAATGATGTTGTCCCAACACTCCTCCTTACCATGAGCTCGACACTCCTCCTCACATGTGGAATCATGATACCCCAAGCATTTGGCACAGCCGCAGGAAAAGCGGTCATGGCAGTGCTTTTGTAAAGATGTCAGCTATGTTGTCTCTCGTATTCACATATTTGATGATGATCTCCTGCATGTTGGTGCATTTGCAGATAAAATGGTACTTTATATTGAAGTGTTTCACATGTGCGTGAGCGGTTGTGTCTTCTGAGAGTATGATGGCCACTTTATTGTCACAAAAGAGGGTAGTGGGTTTCTCGGTGAGGTCCCAGCCAATTGCCTTCATCAACATTTGTAACCAGATGCATTCTTGTGTTGCTTCATATGCAGCCATATACTCAGCTTCACAGGACAACATGGCAATGGTCTTCTGCTTCCGAACTGACCACAATATGGCTCCAGAGCCTAGGGATGATGCGTATCCACCAGTACTCCGTCTAGTATCAAGACAACTTGCCCAATCAGCATCTGTGAACCCTTGTAGTGCAATTGGTGGTCTGCCAAGGTGGAGCTTAAGATCCTTCAAACCCTTCAGGTAGTGCAGAAGGCGGATACCTACGCTCTAGTGTGACGCATCGTGGCTGTCCAAGAATTGTGATAACTGTTGCACAGTGAATGCAATATCTGGTCTCGTAGCTATGGCGATGTATAGTAGACAGCCTACCAGGGATCTCTATGGTAGTTTCGCAATTTTGTCTTTCTCCTCCTGAGTCTGCGATTCCGGTTTTGGGCGTCTCAGTTTTAAGCCTGGATCCATCGGCAGTGATAGTGGATGAGCGTCTCTTTGTCCAAATTGGTGTATCACCCGTTCGATGAACACCGTTTGGGACAGGGCTACGGTGTGATTATCATTGTTCCATTCAACAAAGACCCCCGCAATGTGTCTGGGCCTGCCAAGATCAGAGATGGTCCACAATTTTCGCATCTGCACTTTGAAGCATTTGTTTTCTTCTTTGCAGCTTGCTATGGAGAGAAAATCATCTACATGGACAGCAGTGATGACGATACCTGTGGTTGACTTCCTGTAATAAATGCAGGATTCACAGGGGAGATGAGTGAAGCCCCATGCGATCATCCATTTGTTGAGGGTCTGGTTCCAGATCCGGCCAGCCTGCTTCATACCATATAGTCCTTGCAGGAGCTTACATACATGGTCTTCCTTCCCTGGTTCCACAAAACCTTCTGGCTGCTCCATGTATTGGACTTCGTCTTTTGGTAGGATGCCATAGAGAAATGCTGTCTTTACATCTATTTGTGTGGTGTCCCATTTCTGTGTAGCCACGATGTGTAGAAGTATTTGCTATGATTCCATGCATGCAGTCAGCGAAGTGGTCTTGCTGTAGTATTTTCCATATATCTGTTCGTATCCTTTAAAGACCAGCATACTTTGTATCGGACTGCCTTCCCATGTTTGTCCCTCTTGATTTTAAAGATGGGTCGCCCTCTTCGCACTTTCTGTCCTGGGGGGACATCAGATCGGGGAATCAGTCTATACACACCCATTTCCTTTAGTGATCTAAGCTCTTCCTCATATGCCTCCTTCCACTTGCTCGCATTGGCTCCCAGTTGAGCTTTCTTCCATGAGTTTGGCTCCTCCTCTGGACCCATTGGCAGGGGCTCAACGTCTCCCGATTGCGAGATGGCAGCCAGGATTTGATCATGATTGATCTCGGAATTACTTTCAGTTGGTGTGGGCGCTTGTCTGTCTGTGGATGTTGGTTGAGTGGGTTCACGTAACTGCGCATGAGTCTCGTCAGCCATGGATGCACTTCTCTTTTTCTCATCCCTCTTCTCTCTGACACGTTGGGTGCTCTCCCTCACTCCATTCATTACCCTATCCAGTCTCGTGGATGGTCAATCTTGATTGTTTGTGGCTTTTTCTGTCAGTTGGCATATCTGGCCTAATCTTTGTGGAGCTGTTTCTTGGTCATTGGCAAGCTTTTCATTGAGCTGTGCAGTGGGGTTTGCTATCTGAATATCGACATTGAGGTAGCTTAAGTCATCATCGTTGTCTTGCAGAGTGATGGGCGCTGATTCATCGAGTTGGCTAAGAGTTGGAATGGGAGGAGGTTCTTTCAATTGCATGGTTGGCTTGGATTGTGTAGGGGAGATCTTGTGACATTCAACAAACTTGACATGGTATGATTGGTAGACTTTGAGATTTTTCTTGTCCCAACATCTGTACGTTTTAGAATTTTGACCATATCCAATTAGAACTGCTTCGATAGATCGAGGTTGCACCTTAGAATTGTGCATAGGAACAAAGACAAATGCTTGACATCTGATTTTGCACATGTAAGAATAGTCTGGGGTACGCCCAAACCACCTTTCATGGGGTGTCTTGCCTTCCAGTGACTTTGTTGGGGTCTTTGCATGCAGATGAGCGGCGGTCAGATAAAACTCATCTCAGAGAAATTCTGGGCACTTGGCATCTATCCTCATTGTCCTGGCCTTTCCCATTAGCGTTCTGTGCATTTGTTCAACCTTTCCAATTTGTGCTGCTGTGTGTGGGGCACTATGTTCATTGGAAACCCCCCTTGAGTTGAGCCAAGCTTCCATCTGCGTCCCATTGAGTTCACTGTTGAATCCAGTGCAGTAAACACTGACTTTTTGGCCTGTTTCGTTCTCTCTCGCTCTCTCCCATGCCATTAGTGCAGGAAACACCTCTTTCTTGTTCTTTAGGGGTATAGACCATGGCATACTGGTACAATTGTCCACTATGTCTAGTATGTAATAGTTCCCAGACCTCGAACAGGTATTGACCGGCCCAAACAGATCAGCCCACATAACTCTCAACTTCTCCATTGCCCGGTGCCCTTCTTGCTGCATTCTTGGGACTGGTGTCCTAGTCTGTTTTCCAAAAATGCAGCTGTCACATTTGGGTGGGGTTTGGAAGGGTGATGATGGTGCACCTTTGATTCTTTGATCATGGGTGAGTTGTTGGATTGCCTGATAGTTCGCATGGCCGAGTCATCTATGCCAGGTTTCCATAGTCACTGCAGCATAGGCATGCTCCACATTTGCGTCTGATAGATTGACAGTGTAGAGTCCTTTCCCTTTGAGAAGGGGACCTTTGGCGATTACAGAGCTTGTAGTGCAGTCCACAATGCGTACTTCTTTGTTATCAAAGCATGAGTAGATATGGTTATCTGTGGAGATGCGGCTGACAGAAATGAGACGGACAGTTGAGTTGGGGATGTATAAGGCATTTTCAAGTGCAAGCAACCGGCCTTCTGCAGTGCAGAGTCTAATGCTTCCCATGCCTTGCGCCATGATGGCTGAACCTCCTACTCCTTTGATGGGCTTAGGCGTGATGGGCTGGATTGCGATGAAGTCAGATCTGCAGGGGGAGATATGGACTGTGGCGCCTGAGTCAACAAAGAATGGGCTCTCAGCAGTGGTAAGGAGGGTTGTCTGATTGCTGTAGCATTTCCAGTCAAGGGAGGCCTTTGGCTCATCCCCCTCCTCCTCGACTGTGGCCATCCATCCCTCCCACTCTGCTTCCTCATCAGAGCAGGTTGGCAGGCTATCAGTCGCAAGGCCTGCAAAGCTGGTCGATGTCTGTGTGTTGCCCTCAGCACTATTTAATGTTTGGAACTTTTGCAGCACCCCTTCCTCTACCAGATAGATCTTCCCCTTCGGCTCAGTTAGTTGCGTAAACTGCTTTGGAGTCCCATCGCTAGTTCCCTGCCCTCTATCACCTCCAGCTGCCCTGGCAGCATGGTGCACGGCAGTAAATCCCTCCTTCTGCATGGCACCTCCAGGATGTGCACAGAATGGTGCTTTGTGCCCAGCACAAGGTCTATTGTGTGCCAGGCGTGTTGTGCAACACTTTGCACTGGCTGGATGGTTGTGTCCGGGAAGGTGTGGCTTCTGTGACTTGAACCTTCCACATGCAGTGGCCACTAGTGCAGTGTCGGCTATTGTGTTCGTAGACTTCAGCACAGTGAGGTTCTGTACCGTCTCCATGAGCTTCTGTATGTTGTCAGACGTGTATGGCACGATGGAAGTTGAGTCAGCGAGGTCTCAGGATACTTGGGCTTGGACAGGCTCATATTGTGGGCTACTGAGACTGTTGAGTAGGACTACACATTTGAAAAGGTCCTTATTGAGGGCCTTGATCGCGAAGATGCAGTCGACAATGCCACAGATATGTCTGGCTGTGTCTGTGAGGGGTTTATTGGGTGAGCACTGAACTCTGAGGACCTCTTGAATGAGCGTGACCATTCTGACTGGACCCTCTCCTTCAGCACAGGTTTTAATTCTTTTAAACAGGCTCGCCGCAGTTCCAGCATCATCCAGGTCATCATATTCAGATTCGTCTAGTGCCGTAAGAATAATGGCGCGTGCAAGGTCATTGTTTGATGCCCAGTTACGATATGCATTTGGCTCAAGACTTTCGTTGGGAGGGGGTGTGAGGGGTTCAAAGACATACGACTTTAAACCTAGGAGTGAGAGGTGTATCTTTAAGGCCGTGATCCAGCAATCAAGATTGGCTGTTGGAGAACTGCGATTGAACTTTTCATGTTTCCAATCAGCTCCATGGATGGAAATGGCATGAATCAATGGGTTTGCAGCGTTGCTGGGAATATGGGGCATCTTTAGGGTTTTGGATATGGGCAAGCGGGCAGACAAGAATCCAGGTCAAGGCACTCTTCAGAATCAGGAGAGATCTTGGCTAGGGAACAAAGGGTGGAGTATAGCTCCATTTGGAAAAAATCCGGCGCAATTGGCGAACGCGCTATCCAGAATAAGACAAAGGAAGTTCTAATGAGCAATTGTCACAAGGTGAGGTGCTCAGTATAGGCCCATAACCTGTTAGAACTAGCGTTGTCTGTAAGTATAACACATAAGTTATAGCCTCAGAGCGTGTAAACGGACTGTATTGAATACCTGTAAGTATAACACGTAAGTTATAGCTAGGGTATTCAGTCAGTATCTAGTGGATGTATGTAGAAGTAGTAATACGTACCCTCAGAGCGTGTAAACGGACTGAGGGTACTATGAGGGTATTCTACAGTATATATATGTATGGAAACAATGTCGAGTGGAATAAAGCAGTCCAGCAGCCAAAGGCCAATTGTAATGTCGGGTCATGGTACTCTTCACATTGTCACAATGACGTTGTCCCAACAGAGTACTTAAGGAGACCTCAATTCTTTCTAACAACGCTGACCTCCCCCCTTTCTCTCATCCACTGCCTTCCTCCGCTCACACAGACCCCCAACTCCCTCAGGACAACATGCTACCCTGGAAGAATCCTCAAGATCACAAGAGAGGACCTCGAGGACGACCTAAGCCTAACCTTGCGGCTACGGTACCTCGTCACCCATGGATACAGCAAGACCACCAAACTATGATGCTCAGCTTGTCCAAAGCCAACTCCCCCTCTTCGGAATAGTTCTGCACCCCTTGCAAGCTGGATTATTCCTCCGCTTTGATGTGTCCATCTCGGTCACTAGCCCTGAGCGACGCTCCACCCTTCAGCCCCCTTTGGCTATCACCCCTTCTCCCAGTTCTTCAATTCAGTCCCCACTGACCTCTACAAATACCGTGTCATGGAATTCAATCCCCAGACCAAGCAGCGGGCCATTCCGGAGCATCGCGTGCCCCCCGGGTTGGTCTACATCAACTTCTTTGATCGAGAGTGCTATCGGGAACTTACTGCAATGGGACTGCTCACCCAAAGGGGGGACATCGACCAGAGGAAGCTTGGGCTGATCCAGTGTAGTACTTGGTTAGAGTATTACTATAGTTCTGGGGCTTTCTTGATAGCTAGACAATCCACTCAATTCCACACTGTGCTTGATGATAAACTTGAGGTTGAGGTTGAAGTGCTTTCCAAAATATGATATTCTGAAAT
>JAGGAT010001077.1:0-12109 GCA_017657195.1 Termitomyces sp. T70a | reverse complement strand
ACTCTTTCTGACTTTGGACTTCAGGTTAGTACTTTACTTTGCTCAATACACTCTTTCTGACTTTGGACTTCAGCTTTAGTGACAGTTTCTGTCCCCTGTGCTTTGCCTGTCTTCAACACACGGTGCAGATATGCCAACTCCTCCTAGTTGCTTGACCTGCTCACTCTGGCAAAATTAACATGAATACTTTATAAAGCATGAATTCAATGTGATGGCACATACTCATCAACTATTATATTTTTGATGGAGGCCATGTTTGACAGCAGATATACATTACCCTACAAAATAAAAAAGAACTATGATACAAAAACAAACAACTGAAGGAGACTACTATACTTTGAAAGACAGCTAAGGTGGAGAGCCACCAAAGTAAGGTTGATGAGAGTATTGTCAACACTCTTTTTTAATACATGCTTTGCCAGTTCAGAATATAACCTCATACAAGGGCCAGGGTAATTAGAAGATATGCACTTCAAGTTCATATGATTATTCAAATTGGAGTTAACCTTGCAAAGGTGTTGCATGAAGTTATTTTGGAATTTGCTGAGAATTGTAGGAAGCAGGTTCAAGGGATTTACTGGCTATATATCAAAAGTAAGGGACAGATATTACAACAATGGATGGCTTCGACAAGTCTGGTACAACTGTTTTCCGATACAGGACCCATGGTAGAAGGCTGCTAAGGCTTAGCTCTGTCCACCAGCATTTGGACATCCAATATATGATATGCAAGTACTACTTTGAAAAATGCCTTGAGTATTTTGTCCTTGTTTACACAAGTGACAGGCACTTCTCAAAGGATATTGCTAAAATCAAAAATATGTTGTTATAATTAGCCATCTCTTGTCTGGCTTTGCCAGATGCAAGAGCATGCACAGAATGCTACAAGACCAATCAGCATCAAAACAAATGGTACAGTAAAAGCACACTTGAACAGGGGTATTTTGAAAATATCTACTGAGATCTAGAGTGGTTGAAACGACATCACTTAGGATTATCTACATGCAGATGAGATGAGTTCTGATTTATTGCTAAAGGGATGGGTCAGTGGTTATCATGAGAAAAAGAGGTTGAAAAAATTAAAGATTGATCTGCAATTAAATATTAATAAGACATTGCTATAGCAGTGTATTAATAAACCATTGCTCCAGCATTGTATTAATAAATTATTGCTCTGCCAGCATATTAATAATAATTTCCATGCCACATCAACACTACCTAAAATGTGTAATAATGGTACTTTTCATGCCTCATTAGCACTAGTACAAAGGAAAATAAGGAAAATACAAACCTGGAGAAATTCACATAAGAATGGATATCATGACACTTTTTGTGCTTTTAAGTAACATATTGATATTAATCGCCATGCGATATCAGCATTAGCCCCATAAGAAATGCAGAACTCCACACAAAAATATGCTGTTAAGATAAGACAATCAGCATATTTAGAGAAGCAGCTGAATACAGTATATAGCTGTCCATTTTTTTGAGTCTTTGGAGGCATCAATGTAAGCTCTACTTCCACTTCTTAGCCCTGCAGAAATCATTTATTTATTCATTCAGAAGCATCATCTATGGGTTGACTGATTAGTCATTTACCACTGCATTCATGTATTAATAAGCAGATCACAAATAAGCATATATGCAGCAGAGCATAATATTTATCTGGATATCTATATGTATATAAATAGTATATAAGCTATATATACCATAGATGAATGGCATGACAAAAAGAGAAATAATAGCAAAATAGAGACATGCATTGATCTAACATTTTACAAGAATTATTTGTGTGCCTTTCCCTTTCTCTTTGCAACTTTACTAGTGAGTCACCTTCAATAGGCAATTTACCAATGAAAATAGACTTACCAAGACCTATGATGTAGGTCTGGTTATGGAGTAGAATAACAAAAAGAACATTGAGAATAAGAAACCTGAATGTAACAAATAAGTATAGAATTGAGAGCAAAAGCAAGCTACACACTTGTGCTCTCCAGCTTCATACTAGTTGATGGTAAATTTAATGGTGACAACTGACCCCTCAGGCAACTCAGCATTGTTCTTCTTTTAAGCTTGCCAGCTAGGCAGAGCATTAAAATTGGTGGGCTGAAACCAGAAAAGTCTCCCAGTCTCACTATGACCATCATAAACAGGGACTAAAAAGGATCAATCAAAACAATAGAAAAAGCAGGATATAGCATTACCTTGCTGATCAAACTTGACAACAGGCTTATAAACATCCAATACGCTAGCAGAAGCAAACATGGAGGCATCAACCTCCATGAACATAGATTCATTAAGGGCAGCAGGTGCAGTGACTTGCTTGCATGGTGATGCATAGCTGCTATCTAGAAGAACAAACATACATTAGCCACACAAGTGAGGTTGTGATTTACGTACTGTTATTATACTTAGGTGTCTTACCCTTACCCCTTATCACAAACATGACACTCCAGCTAGAAACAGTACTACAAACTGTTAAATATAGAAAAGTGACCATACCAAGGATTGAACTTGGGACCTTTCCAATATGATCTTGGAAGCTCTTAACCACTGAGCTATATGGTCTTGTTCATTATAGGAACTAGGATGTTATATAATATACATCCTAGGCTAGAGTTGGTTCTCCTACTATCATTATGGCTTATTGCAGGGACTAAAGCACTAGACAGTTTCTATGGTAGAACTCAGAGCTCATATGCTGTCAGATGACTTGACCTGTCATCATCTAACACAAACACCATCAACTAAGTCCATAGCTTGACAAATAACAGCAAATCAGTGCAATAACCCTTGGTGAAACTCATACAGCCCAATATGGTGCTGTCTGTATTTGTTAGCAGGACCTCTCACAGCAACAAAACTATGAAACAAATGTGATGCAGAAATAATGCCAGAGGACAGACAGATTCAGAATGGCCCAAAGAGGTTGTGGAGGGCAAGTCATTTGCTGTTAGTATAGTAGAGTTTAGCAGGATTCATCCTAGGTAAGTGCATGTAAAAACCACAAACAAACAAGAGACCATGGAATAAAAAACTGCAACACATCAGGTTCAAGAGCCAAACAAATATGCCAAATATGAACTTACGTCCAATTATCTGAAGACATGTGCTGTGTGACCATACTAATATGACAATAATGAAATTTCTCATTATTGTTAAACTTATTGTAGCTAAAAGATTGCATTTTGAGCTGCTTTCTGAAAAGTGCCAAGCTAAAATTAATTGGAAAAGCATAAAGCAGAAGGCAGGTAATAATAACATATAGCAAATGCGGGAGCCCTCTGTAAGTAGACACTATGCAAGCCTCTTGGAAATAGACCTGCATGACAGCAGCATCCTTGACCAACTCATTAGTTGGGTTAGTAGATCCATCAATACTGAACAAACATCCAATGAGGTCAAAGATACAGCAGAAGGAAACATTTCACTTACTCATCAGAATCAGCAATAATTGAAGATACGCCAACAGCATTGATAGGAGAGGGGTTTATGGCAATAGATATAGATGAGAGGGAACACAACTTATCCTCAGAGATTATATTATTAGTGGAAGCATCATCATCAACAACAAAGTCTAACAGGTTATTGCTGTTAGGTTCTGCTAACCCAGGGGCCTTTTCCAAGAAGCAACACCCTTATGAGGCAGACTCAAGTGCCAAACTATGTGTGCTCAGGGTGTTGATGGCTCTAGGAGGTGTTTCAGAGCATGAGAAAGTCAAAATGGGCAAGTCCAGAGTTGAACAACTTGTCCTGGGATTCAGAAATTGGAGTTATATGGAGGTCAAGTTGAGGAGGGTGTCAGGGGACTTCCCTTTTCTCTTTTCTTTTCTCTTTTCTTTCCGGTGTCTCTATACTTACATTTATTACTTACATTTATTTCATTGATTACTTACGTTGGTCCAGAGTGGCTAGCACAGCCACCGGACATGTGACTTATGTTTATTTTCTCGGACTCTGGCAGAGGGATCCTTAGACTTGTTCTCTTTGGATTCCCCTCTGCCAGTTGTGTGATTAGCCGCAACCTCCGAAGGTCGCCCTTACAGAGGGGGTTCCTTGATGAGACTGGAGTTTTGATAAATAGCATAATACATGCCAGTAAATGTAGTGCATGCCAGTCGGGGTAGTGCATGCTGGACAAGTATTCACAGGGGCAAGCATAGAAAGAGACAAAAATGGCAAGCATAAAAGAAATAGGAGATCACAGTAACAGTTGTTCAATATCAAGACTAAGGTACATCTGAGCTACCTATAGTCTTATATACTCCCAGCACTAGTTTCAAGTATTTACAACAAAGTCTGGGACTCTATAGAGAGTAGCAGAGCAGATAAACAATTGTATATCTAATAAATTATGCAGATAGTGTGATCTGCATTGGTTCTGATGCCTAATAGATGATGCAGATGGGGCCAGACTCACTGAAAGAGGTGACAATGGTCTATAAAAGTGGCAGAGGGGTCCTAGAGGAAGTTCAGAGAATCAGGACATGTCAGGGGGTCCAGAGTAGGCAGAGGATGATGTTGTGAGGTCTGTGTCAGGTTTTGCTGACTACAGAGGCTTCCAACTGCAAGTGGGTCCTTACTAGGCAGACTCGACATCTGAAGAAACAGCTCCAGACAGAGGACGAGGTTTCCAGAGGAAGTCCAGGATGGTGTGGGGTGCTCCGGGAATGCATGGAGTACTGGAGGGTGAGCAGGATTCTGGGCGAAGTCCAGAAACAAGGGAAGTGAAGGGGAAATGTGCAGGAGCGAAGGGAAAAGAACCAGGAGACTGAGGCAAAGAGAGAGAGAGAGACTTAGAAAGACCAGGAGACTGGGAGAGGAAAAAGAAGTGGATTGGCAGACAATTAGACAGACAAGCTTGTATGAGACAATAGTACGACAAAGTGATGGCAAAGGTAATATCAAGACTACTCTAATGGAGTGCTACCTACAGATTTAAATAGTGAGGTTTGGGACCAATTTGGGGAGGTTGAGTCCTGGGGGTGGTGATCGGAGTTGGTGCGTGGGGCTATGTACCCGAGGTACTGAATGGTGTTGGAGATGATTGTGCGGGGCATTCAGAGATGCTCGTGCAGGAAGCCCAATGATTGGTGGGTGGTCAGGGTTGGTAGGCTGGGCAGGTGGGTCGATCAGGGGATTTTGGTGTGAGGTGAGTGCCAGGGTTGATGGGGGATTGATGGGAGGTGTGCCAGGGTGTGATGGGAGGTGTGCCAGGGTGTGATGGGAGGTGTGCCAGGGTGCCGGGGCTGATGGAGGGTGTGTCCCTTGGATTGTTGGCGAGGGTCCTGTTGTCCTAGGGTGGTTAGGATAGTCTGGTGAGTGTTTGGGGCTTGGGACTAGTGCGGGTTGTAACAATCTGGACTTGGCAGGAGATGACATGGGAAGGTCCAGAGTAGGGGGAATGTGACAGTTGTGATGTCCAGAGGTCCAGAGTAAGTGAGTCATGACAATTGCTCAGATTGTCCCTGACCTATTCAAAATCTGAATTGTTGTCTACAGCAGCCTCAATACCAACGAAGAAAGAGACGCTCCTTGATCTTGAACCACCACAACACCTTCCGGGGTCCTGGTAGTCTTGAGATTATAGTGTAGCAATTTCAACAAAACCTTCTATTCTCCGACCCACAGGCCACTTACTTCCTTACTATTCCTCCTCTATCACCTATCCCCCTACTCACCCCCCTTCCTGCATGCACACAGGCTCTTGGACATGATCCCACCTCACAAGCTGTTCTCAAAACCTCCCGCTAGCGGTACCAGCCCCCCTGTCACCCCTTCCTCACTATGCCAACTCCCGACGCGAGCTGACCTTGGTGCCTTGCTAAATGAAGACTCAGGCCCAGTGAAATTGGCCTCAGAGGCAAGGCACTGGATGGAGACGCGTGGTTGAATTCTGGCAGGAGAGTCTTACGACTGCACAAAGCTCGTTTGTGTGCTGATGACTGTGGCCATGGCCTCCAAGGGCAACAAGCTTGAGAACGACACGAAGAATGTGGTCCTTGTGGCTGCATTGCTGCTGGAGGACAACATCACTGACCAGATGTCTGAAGTTCTGGCAGAGGTCATGGCCTCCAAAATCCTCGATCGTGTTGGCAAAGTCGTCAACTGTATAATGTCCACCTCCGAGTTTGTCGCCGCCACCAGCACCTCCCAGGCCAAAATCACGCTGACCCTCAAAAATGTCTCTGCCTGACTCGATGCAGCCTCATGCACCCTTGGCAAGGTGGCCGACAAACTATTAGCTTGACAGGCGTCTCCATTGCCCAGCACCCAGCTGCCACGCCTGGGCGCTTCTTGGGCCAACATTGTTGCCTCCAACTCCAACTCTGTACTGCCTCTGTTCAACCCCAGCATCCCCAACCAGCATACCAGGATGCAGCAGCGCCTGGTCCGTAGTGCCAAGACCGTGTTGGTGGACATTGATACCTCGAGTGCCGATGCTCCACAGGATCGCTCACCAAATGGCACTTTCAAACTTTATAAGAAGGTGAACACTCACCTTGCAGAGATTGACAGTGCCATGGCTGCTATGGCAGCCACAGATGGTGCAGCGGCCTCTCTGGCCAGGACCACAGTTCGGGGCATCACAGCCCTCAATCGCTGTGGCTACCTGTTTGAGTTTGACTCGGCCAAGTCTGCTTCCAGATTCTGCAGTTACACTCAGGACCCTGACTGGGAGCTTCCCAAAGCCTGCCTTGGGGACACGGCACAGGTCATCGACAAGACTCACGCCTTGATCGTCTGCTTTGTTCCTTGCACTGGGATCTTTGACCCTGCCAAACCCAAGGATTTGCGCATTTTCGAGGCTGACAATGGTCTGCCGGCAGGCTCTGTCACCTCTGCCTCCTGGCTCAAGAAGGTAGTGAACAGATCGCCGTCACAGACTGTAGCGTCCTTCAAACTTGTGTGTAACTCAGCGAGGGCTGCCAACCTCCTGCTAGATGAACGTGTCTTTGTTGCTGGACATCGGGTGGTTGTCAGGAAGGACATTTGAGAATCGATCTGCTGCAACAAATGTCAGGAGTACAGTCACATATGGGCCAAATGCATCAATCCTGACCAGTGCGTGCACTGCGCTGGCAGTGACCACGATGTGGCTTCCTGCCCTATGGGCTCCCGCCCCTGCTGCATTTCCTGCGGCAAGGACTCATCTCATGTGAGCACGTCCCACAGCTGTCCCGCCTTCAGAAAGCGCTGTGATGACCTGGATACTAGGTACCTAGAGAACAGCATGCCCTTCTTCCCCACTGGGGACCCTGCCTCCTGGGTTTTGAACCCCAGTAAGCTCTCTGTTGCCCCACCTGTGCCCACTCCATGGGTCAACCAGGATTTGCCGGATGAGCCTGCGCTTAGCTCCCGCTACCAAGCCTCCCTCCTTGACTTTATTAAAAAGGGCCCTCGAGGCTCCCAGCTGGCTCCCAGTCTAAGTGTGTCCCAAGCTGCCTTGTTGCAATGAGACAGCCTGCTCCCCACCTATGACGCCTCCGCATCCTGCAGCAGAATGCCCGCAAGTTGTACACCGCGCAGATGGCACTGCTAAACATGGTAAATCCAAAGGGCTGGGACTTTATTGCACTGCAGGAACCCTATCTCAATAATCTGGGTAACATGTGTGCATCCCCATGATGGATCGTCTGTTATCTGGCTGTGCACTGCCAGGACGGCTCTGCTCATTCTCGTTCTATCCTCCTTGTTAATGCTAACATACCCTCAGATTCTTACTCCTTCCTAGACATCCCCTCACTGGACGTGACTGCAGTCTGCATTGCTGGCAAGCAGGGGCACCTAGCCCTCTTCAACATTTATAATGATTGCCTCAACAATGACAGCCTCACGGCTCTGTCCAGTTTCCTCTCCGCACATGCTACCCGAGCTTGCCTCTCTGATGGAGATCACATGCTCTGGCTCAGCGATTTCAATCACCACCACCCCCTCTGGGAAAGGGTTGAGAATCGCCACCTTAACTCCTCAGACGAGCTCATGCACCCTCTGCTCCATCTCCTAGGCTCCTACCACATGGGCCTCACCCTCCCAGCAGGGATTCCAACCCTCAAGACTGCTCAAGGCAGATGGACTTGCCCAGACAATGTCTGGTGCAAACTCAACAGCTCAGACCCAATTGTTTGCTGCGATGTTGTTCCCTCTATGAGACCCCTGCACGCTGATCATCTCCCTATAGAGACTCACATTGATCTCCCGATCAAACGCTCTGTGCCACTCCCCTACAGAGACTTCTGCTTGGCTGACTGGACCAAGTTCAACACTTCTCTGAAGGAGAAGCTAGACCTGCGCTCACCAGCTGTCCGCATAGAGACGAAAGCAGACTTCGACTCCAAGGTATCGGCGCTGATGGCGCTGATCCAGGAGGTCATGGCAAATGATGATATTGTCCCTGTGCAGAAACCGTGCTCCTTTACTAAGCACTGGTGGACCGATGAGCTAACGGCTCTTAAAAAGGAATGTAATAAGGCAAATAATCTTGCCTACAAGTTCAGAGATATTGTCGACCACCCGGCCAGGCTGGAGGCATCCCGCCTGTCTAATCTTTTTGCTGAACGCATTTACTGCAGGCGCCAGAAAATGTTTCCATTGCAAAAAGGGAAAAAGAAACATATTATGCCATTTCCAGGGCACATATTTCAAAGGGAAAAAGGCATTAGACAATGGAAAATGCCTTTTTCCAAAAGAAAAAGCTGACAAAGAAATGGCATAACATGTTTCTTTTACACTTTTTCCAATGGAAACATTTTCCAGCGCCCACAGTGATTCGCCAGACCCAGCAGGACTACTGGGTCGATTGGCTGGAGTCAATAGATGCGAGGCAGATCTACTCAGCTAATAAATATGCCACGCAGGAACCGACTGACTATTTTAGCACAAGGATCCCTGAACTGAGGATATCAACAGATGACGACACATGTTGGGTGGACTCGAATGAGGCCAAAGCTAAGATTTTAGCTGAGTCTTTCTTTTCTCCTCCCCCCTGTTCTGCCTCTGTCCCGTCCACCGCATATCCCCGCCCACTACTGGGCATCTGTTTCTTTAGCCGTTAGCGCATACTGCACATCATAGCCCAGTTGAAGCCTCATAAGGCCCTGGGTCCTGACGGGATCCCTAATATTCTCCTTCAATGGTGTGCTGACACACTGGCTGATCATCTCTTTTTCATATTTTGAGCTGCCATTGAGCTTGACGTCTATCATGATAGCTGGCTGGAATCCATTACTTTGGTTCTGCGCAAGCCGGGCAAGCCAGTGTACAATGCAGCTAAGGCCTACCGCCCAATCGGGCTGCTAAACATGATAGGGAAACTCCTATCCACCCTTGTTGCCGCTGACTTGTCTTATCTCGCAGAGAAGCATGGCATGCTTCCCTCAGGCCAGTTCGGAGGCCGTCCGGGTCGCAATACCACTGATGCCATACACTCTATAGTAGCCAGGGTCAAGGACACCTGGCGTGCAGGGAAAGTTAAGGTGGTGGCAAAAGCCGCCTGGTGGACTCTGCAGGTGATGCGTCTCTCCAGGCTGTCGGGTGGCATGCCACCGCACTGCATATGTCAATTATACAACACCATTGCAGTTCCTGCAATCACCTATGCAGCTGATGTTTGGTACACCAGCATCCATGACTCTCCCTCTGGAAAGAAGAGACTCGGCTCCATTAGCGTCACCAATAAACTCATGACCTCTCAGAGGCGCACCACTAAACTTATAACAGGTGCCCTCAGTACCACTGCAGGAGACGTACTGGACCTCCATGCTGACCTCCTACTGGTGGATCTGCTTTTCCGCAAAGTCCTCTTCCATGTGGCAGTACATTTTTCCTCCCTTCCTCACTCTCACCCCCTTCACTTCCTTGTTGGCAGAGCTGCTTAATGGTACGTTGCACGACACCGCTCCTCTTGCACCATCTCTTCCACACCACTGGTGTTATCTCAGATCAGATTGAGACAGTCAAGCCTATATGCCGCCACCCCAACTACATCCCCACACTCTCAACTCACATTGAGGCCACCAAGGATGACGCCCTGGTTGCGGCTGATGACACCTTTTGTTCTGCCCTGGTGGCGGTGTACAGCGACGGGTTGGGATTTGAGGGACCACATCGGCGCTTCAGCAGTGCTGTATGTTGGTGGCATTGAGAAGACTTCACTCTAACTGCATGTCAGGTCTGTGACCCAGCACACGACCTACGAAGCCGAAGTGGTAGGGCTAATTCTAGGCCTGCACCTTCTCTCAGGCCTGGGATGCAGCCTCCTGGCCAAGGCCATTATAGGCTCTGACAGTCAGGCCTCCATCCTGGGCCTGCTCAATCAAAGGTCCCACCTAGGCCATCACCTCCTGGACAAGGTCCATGATGCGGCGGAGCTCCTCCACTCCAAGCAGGACCGCCTTGTCTGAGTCCATGAGTGACACCAGGCTCTACGCAGCGGAGCCCATTAGAAGGCACATACCAGCAGGGTCGTTGATCTCCAGGTCCACTGGACCCCGGGCCACAAGGGCTTTGCACCCAACAAATGTGCAGACAAACTGGCCAAGCAAGCAGCTCAAGGCCTCTCCAGTGCCACTAAGCACCTCCCTGTCCCTCTCCGACACCCCATCCCCATAAGCATCACAGCAGCCCGCCAAGCCCATGTTGTCAGCATCCGCACGACATGGAAAACCCACTGGAAGAAGTTGCCCTGCTTTCCGGCACTCCACGCCATTGAACACTACTTCTTCCGCATCCAGAGGTTCGAAACTCCACTGTGCCCACACTGCAACGATCTGTCCGTCGAAACGGTCCCCCATGTCCTGCTTGTCTGCCCCCACTACAGATTTGAATAGCATCTGCACCTCCAGAGGAAGCTACGCCGCAAAGCTGAGTCCCTGCCATACCTTCTCTCAAACTATGATGCTCTAAGCCCCCTTTTTAGCTTCCTCCACTCTACCAAGAGACTTGCCCCCCAAGACTCCCGTCCCCCCACCCTGACCCCATCTACGCATACACGGCAATAGAGCCCTAGTGCTCCCCATCCTGAACACCTTTAAACATTACCTTACACACTTTCTATTGTCGGCACTAGTCCTTTCCCCCCTCCTACCCTTACTTTCTTACCTTCCACTTGGTCGGGCCCACAACTATGCTGCTCAACTCCCTGCTGCCTGCCACGTGGGTGGCGCTTGTAGCTGCTCAAGCATTGTATTCTCGTAAGTAGTGACAAGGGTGTAACAGGGGAGCGCACCTTAAAATGGCTATGGAACGCCGGCCTGCTCATTCTCCGCATATGCGGGGGAGTGTGGTATTGCGCATCTCTTGTAGTTTAGCTTAGCCCCCATATGTACCGTGCACCATGACACTATGTGTTGAGCACGTCAATTGATATAAAAAAAAAAAAAAACAAAAGCAAAGGAAGATGCAAGGCCAGCACCAAGACTGGGTTCATCAGCTCCATTTTCAAACTCATCTTCAGCAATACAAAGCTGCCTAGAAACTGGACATTTGCAGATGCTAATCAAAGAACAGTTAACATGAGAATTATCTATCAGGATAAAGAGTCAAGGAACTGACTTAGATACAATAGACAAGTCATCATCCATGTCCAAGGAAATTGTTAAGAGACTTCCTAGTGAAGTAGGCATACTATTAGACTCAGCATCATGCACAGGCTCAACCTTCACTGGAAGATAGATGCACGTAACCATCAACCGCTTTTTAGGAGTGGTAGGTGGCATTTCAATCAATTAAAGAGCTTTCTGGGTCAGGGTGCAGTTATGGCTACATCAAAAAAATAACAAAATAAAAATAAATAAAAGAAAGACAATGTATATAAGACACCCCACAGGAGTTGAATCAGGATTTTTAGCACTCAAACCAGCCAAAGCCTAACTATATATTCAGTCATAAGATGATGTGAAAGCAGTGTAAGAAAAATAATGTACAGAACAGGCATGTCAACTACAGCAGGCATAGTCATTCTCTTTTTCTTCAGCAAAGAAGTAGTAGGCAATATCAGGGGACTACTATTTCACTGCTACTGTTTCACTTCTCAGCCCTGTTCTCTACTCTCTGGACACTTCTCAACCTTGCTCTCAACCCTCCAGACCTCTGCCTACTTGGTTTGAGG
>JAGGAT010001076.1:0-12116 GCA_017657195.1 Termitomyces sp. T70a | reverse complement strand
TGGACTTGGGTGTAAAGGTGCTGGGTGCAATTTGATGATTCTCTACTGACAAATGGTAAGGTATTTATAGTAAGTGACAGCAGTGACTTAGTGAAGGGTTGGCAACAACTCTAATAGTTGCTGCTAATGAAATGTAAGTGAAGGTCCAATAATAATACTATAAGGAAGGTAAATGATATTCAGGGAGTGTCATGCAGGCAGTTAGCTTGGGCATGCCACCACATAACGTGCAGGGCATCAATCAAGGTCCTGACAAGGGTGGGCGCTAAATTGTAATGTGGTATGTGGTGGCAGGCTAGAAAGTGCCAGCTGTTGATTAGCTGTCATTATTAAGTCAAATATGGACATATTCCGACTCGAAGAGGAAAGCCGAGCCAGCAGTGACTCGCTGATGGCAGTGGAGACTGCTGGCAAAGTGTGGAAGCTGGGTGCGGGGGTGATGGCATGGCTTTCATTAATTGTCCCAAGGGGCGGCACGTGCAGGTGGGGAGTGTGATGCATCACGTGACTGGGACACGTCGAGTTCGGAGATATTGGGGCGCTCCTCGTGAAGAGAGCCAGCGAGCTGGTGGTGTCTGTGACCTCCCATGGGGTGGGTGGCAAGGCTGAATGTCACGTGAGTAGTTCTACCGTTGCCTGTAGATGTTGTAGTTGGCTGCGAGGGTGTGTCAATGCTGCATGGGGGACTTGTTCATAGGGGGCTGCTGGGGTCTTGCCACCTTGGGCTAGTGCTGGATCACTTAGTGTATTAAAGGCTTAAAATGTGTTGGGCCAAACGGGGGGCTCATCAACGTCCCCTACTGAGCAGTCCCAACATGTTCTTGTTTCCATTCCTGCCTCTGCACATTCCTCACATCCATCCCAGCATGGTGTCATTTGTGCATAGCACCTTTGTTCTGCTTGGTCCACCAGTTTTTCCTGAATGACCATTATTGTTTGTCACAACCCGCTTACTCCAGACCTCCTGATGTCACAGATGTCACAACTGTCATATTCCTCCTACTCCAGACCTTTCCATGTCATCTCCTGCCTACTCCAGACCTTGCAACATCATTCCCTGCCTACTCCGGACCCCCTGACATGTTCTGACCATTTGAGCCTTCTCCAGGACCCCCCTGCTATTTTTATAGACCACCGTCACATTTTTTAGTGAGTCTGGCCCTATTTGCATCATCTATTAGGCATCCAGGCCACTGCAGATTACACCATCTGCATAATCTATTAGGTATGCCAATTGTTTATCCACTCCACTACTTTCTATAGAGTCCTGGACTTTATCATAGATACCCAGAACTAGTGCCAGGAGTATATAAGACTATAGGTAGCTCAGATGTACCTTAGTCTCAATATTGAACAACTGTTACTGTAATCTCCTATTTCTTTCATGCTTGCTACTTCTGTCTCTCTTCCTGCTTGCCCCTGTGAATACTTGTCCGGCACGCACTACCTTGACTGGCATGCACTATATTGACTGGCATGCACTATGCAACTTATCAAAACTCTGGCCTCATCAAGGAATTCCATCCTTGACTTGACCTTCATCCAACTCCAATTCCTAAACCCCAGAACAAGTCATTTAACTCTGGACTTGCCCATTTCATCTTTTCCATGTTCTGGAACACCTCCTGGAGCTATCAACACCCTGAGCACACATAGTTTGGCACTCAAGTCCACCTCATAAGGGCATTGCTTCTTGGAAAAGGCTCCTGGGTCAGCAGAACCTGACACTGTCCTGCTATCACTGACACCTGTTATAAGAAACATGCTGCCCTGGGCTTTTACTGTCCAGTCCTGTTCATGTATCCCATCCTCATTTGCCAAGTAGGTGTGTCTGCCTTCCCTTAGAGTATCTCTCACCCCAAGTACCAGAACATTACCCATGCAAAGTGCTGCCTCCCATGTGGTGAAATTGATGCCTTCAAGCCTCATTTGGAATGTCTGGCATTCTACCCACCATAATGGCAGGTTGAACTCAGAGTCATACAGAAGGCTTGTCTCTATCAGTTCTCCATCTGTAAATGGGGACTGATCATTTACTCTTATATAGTCAATTATTGTGTGTTATTCATCCACACCTTGTGTGAAGAAGGTCATTCCTTCTCCCTGCCTTATTTTCTTGACCCCTGGGTAGGGTGCCATTTGCTCAAGTACCTTAACTACCTATTGTTCCACAAAGTTGCCAATGCATGGTCACATCTTTACTTCTGGGTCAACCTCCCACCTCATGACTGTGTCTGCTCTTTTGGCTTCCCCATGCAAGTCTTCCATTGCTTCAAAATCAATCTCAATGCTGTGATTGAAAATGCCTGGTGGTTTGCTCTTCCCATTCCTCATTTCATTCCCCTCAGGGCAGTCTTGTGCCAGATGTCCACTCCCACAGCACCTAAAGCATTTATTCTGTGCCTATAGCTTGTCCTTCTCTCTGGTGCTCATCTGTAGTTTGACATCCTGACCTGATGGTTTTGCATTTGGGCCTCCCCCTTTTTGGTCAAATTTTGAGGAGTTTGCTGTGCATCCTGCATTTCCACGTTGGCTGCCATTGCCCATCCTCCCACTGATTACTGCCATTGACAAGCTATTTTCTGAGGCTTGGCCATCCCACCACCATCTCTGGCTCTGTTTTCTGAAGTTCTTTTGGTTGTTAGGTCAGTTGGCTACCCCTTCTGCTATTTCTATGTGCTCAGCCACTTGCATTACTTTGAGCCACGTTGATATCTCTGGGTGTAAGCCATCCCTCCAAAGCCCACTCTGAATGCTGTTTCTCAAGCCATTCTACAGCTTAACAAACTTCTCTCATTCCTCAAACATTCCAATCATATTATAGAGTTCTTCCAATTCATGGCAGTAGTCAGTGACTGTTTTTTTGTGCTGGAATATGCATTGGAGTCTGTCCCTCTGTTCCATCCAATGATTGATTGGGAAGCAGTAATTGAACATTTCCTCAAGGAACTCCTTTAGGTCCCAGCTGTATGGGTTCATTGCTATCTTCTGCATGTAGAAGTTATATGCCTGTTTTTTTAGGAACCTTGACAGAACAAATACGTGGCATTTGTTGTCCACCTTCCCTGTCTGCACATAATCTGTGCCTTCCATCACAAACCTATAGTATGCCCTCATATCCACTACTCCATCATACTCTTTTGGAGCAATTGGCTTAATCAGGTTCTGACTATTCTTCTTTCTTCCTTTTCTAGTCCTTGACATGTTTTCCAGGCTACTGCCATTGCACCCCAAGTCTTACAAGCTTGATTCTGACTCGCTAGATTCACTGTCCTCCAGTGCTTATGTTGCCCCACATAATACAGCTCCCAGATAGCTTTCCACTGCTACCTGTGCTGACAGTGTCACCTCAGGTGGTGTTTCTTTCTTAACCCTAGGTGCCATGTTTCTGTTCCTGGCCTCTGTCATACACTGCACCACAGTGGGTGCCATTTGACATTCTGTTTTTACTGGGGTGCTTTGTCTCTGCACAGGCAGTGTTTCAATTTGTGCCTTTCTGTCAGCATTTGTTGCTGCAAGACAACGGGGGCACAGGACAGGCCCCCAGGAGGAAACCCAGGCAGAGTCCTAAGCACCTCACCTGCAAGGCCAATACTTGGCCAGTGCAAATAGAGAGACATGGACGTATTTGGCCAGCAAGGCAACCAGGAACCAAGAATGCCAGTTAGGCCAAGACATCGCACGGAGGAATACACTGGCATGGATGAGGAATTGGACACAGAAACCAGACCAACAGCAGAAAATGAAGCAATAGTGGAAAATCAACTCGAGAACCTGTGCAGGGAACTGCAAAGATACTCAGACTACCACACATGGAACAACAAAACGCTAGAATTGGCATACGAGGTGGCACATAAGATTGTACCAGAACTCGTTGCTGCAGGTGAGAAGCACAGTGGTGAAAGTGATGCTGATTCTGCGTGTGCACTACAGGAAACCACCAAGCTACGTTCAGCTGTCAAAGACCTGTCAATGGCTGTAGACACACTGGTGAAGCGCCAAGAAGGCAAACTGACGCAGAAAGAAAAGGTCAGAAGTGACCCAACAGAGGTACAAGGGGTGAAGACAGTAGTCACAACAGGCCCAACCTACAAACCCGCAAAGTCCACCACACACCAAACAGCACATACCCCACACTGCCAGCAGACAACCCCCTGCTCACCCAGAGACCAATACCACCCAGCATGTCTAATTGTAATCCTGCAAGGAGAGAAATTTGATTCCAACCTCCTAACCCCATGAAAGCTATTCAACCTAATCAACAAACGCCTATCACAATCGCCAGCTACAAAGCACCTGTGTGTAGCCTCCGCACAATACAACTACAATCAAAACCTAGTAGTTATGCTTCACAAAGACCAAAAGGGCAAAGAGTTGAAACAGCACACAGACAAATTCATTGACATATTTGGGGTGCCGGCCCACACCATCAATATGCTCACAGATGACAGATGGTTCAAGGTTAGGGTCAACAGGGTATGGACAGGAAGGGACGGACACGGCTTTGTTAACACCCCCAAAGACCTACTAGCGGAGATCAGAAGATTCAATCCAATCATGTCAAAGGTGAACCTGATGGGCAATCCCAGGTGGATGCATGCCAAGATGGACCTGCAGCAGAAGGAGTACTCGTTGATAGTACTGGAATTCACCAGGGAAGAGGATGCAAAAGCTATGCTAGCAACACGCTATGTTGCCATGTACACAAAGTTTTGTGAAGTGGTACACCACATGTACAGACCACCCGTGCTGCAATGCAGTAAATGCTGGTCCCTTGGGCACCATTCATCCAAATGCAGAAACCCCACAAAATGCCGGAAATGCACGGAAGTGCACAGCAAGGTGGATCATAGGGGAGATGCAGCACAGCAAGCAGGGACAGCAGAAGGGAGGATAGATGAAAACAACCTGATGAGTCTTGATGACATCCCAAAATGTGCTAATTGCAGGGGTGAACACCTGGCAACGGAGAGGAACTGCCCTGAGAGGAAGAGGTACCAGATGCTGACAAGAGAAAAGGACAACAACACAATGGAAGGAGGAAGACCGGTAAGGAAAAGGAAGGGGACAAAGAAAACAGATACAAAAAGGCCAACAGCACTGAGGGATGGCCAGAACCTCAACATGGAGGGGACCGGGCCACAACAGGGCTAGAGAAGGCCAACAGTGCAGACAAGAACACAGGGAAAAGACAAGCCAAAACGGCAAACATGACAAATAAATACATGGCGCTCAAAAACCTACTGAACCAACAGGAAGAGGAGTTCTGGGCAGAAATGGATATAGAGATGAGTGGAGGAATGACAGCACATGCCTCTGATAATGTACAATTATCATGAAAACCTCACCAATATGAATCGCACAACTCAATACTAACCGGAGCAACACAGTATGCCACACAATGCTAAATATGGTTATAGACAAATTTGACATAATACTGGTGACAGAACCATGGTGGGGCAAAATTGGGAATGGCTAAAGAGGGCCAGCAAGCCTAAGTACGTGGACCCCCATACTGCCTACCACTACCATCCCCACAGAAAAGAGACCAAGGGTGATGGCGTATGTTAAGAGACATCATGACTTTTTGGTCACACTGAGGTCAGACCTGGCCAAAGACCTGGACATACAAGTCCTGGACGTAACACAGGCAAATTATCCCACAGTAACCATTGCTAACATGTACAGCCAACCGAGAAGAATGGAGCAAGGCAACCTGAGCAGAGATGCATCAGAAAGACTACAAGAGATACGACTCCCACAGGGCAGCCCAGTGATCATCAGCGGGGATTGGAACCAGCACTACCCAATGTGGAGCAAGGATGACCCCTGACCAAGTGAGAAGACCCAAAACCTGGTCGACTGGATGCAAAGCCAAAACTACGTACTAATCAATGAGAAGGGAGCATGCACCTACCACAAACACCAGAGATGAGGAGCGACATTGGTACTAGACCTGACTTGGATGAACGCAGAAGCCATCGCCCTAGCCATGACCAAAAAGTGGGTGATCAACCCAGAACTGGCATGTGGATCAGACCACTTTGCCCTAAGGTGGATGATTGACCATGGCTGTGCAGAAATCCAGGACCCAACGGGCAGCAGATACAACTTAAAAGACACAAAACTGGATGACTGGAAAGACATCTTCAAAAATGAGATGTCAAATCACAGAGAAAGGTGGGAAGCACTATGTGTAATAGAAGCTGACTGATCCCCGGAAGATTTAGATGTAGATGTAGAGCTGATCACCAGAGCAATGGAGACAGCAACAGCCAACACAGCAAAGAAGAAGAAGCCGTTGGACAAAGGCAGACCATGGTGGTTGGACATGCTAAACAAGGCAAACAGTAGAAGAATGGCCCTACAGAAAGACCAGCATGCATTCAAGGAATGCTGGGGGAAACAGAACCCTGCCATAAACAGGGAAATACATAAGTCCACTAACTACTTTTGCAGACTATACAAACATGCGAAGACAAACTGGATCACAGAGACCCTAGAGAAAGCAACAGTGACAACAATGTGGGGTCTAAGGGGGTGGTCAAAAGGCACGAGAAACTACCCCTCACTGGCCATCAAAAGGCAGGACAACAGCCTGGCAGTTGAACACAAGGACAAGTGCGATGCACTGCATAAAGCCCTCTTTAAACTGCCCCCAGCATTGGTAAACAATGAACTGCCAGACCTGACAAACCAACAGCCAAACAACCTCCCACACACAGGAATAACAAGAAGCAAGGTAAGGGAGGAGGTCTACAGGCACAGCACAAAGAAAGCCCCAGGAGTCAGCCAACAATTGTTCCAAACAGTATGCTGGGCATAGGAAGCAGAAGAAGACACAATATATGCACTCATGCACCACTGCATCAAAACAGGCCACCACCCCAGACCATGGAGGAAAGTGGTGGCCATCATGCTCAGAAAACCAAACAAACTGGACTACTCAGAACCCAGGGCTTACAGGCTGATCCAATTATTGGAATGCCTAGGCAAGGTCCTGGAAGGCATTGTAGCAAGACGGCTGAGCTACCTAGTAGGACATGGGGACCTGGTTCCCCCAACACAGTTCAGGGAATGCCCAAGCAGCTCCACTAATGACGCTTTACTGACTCATATAGAGGACATCCAAGTGGCTCGGAACCATGGGAAAGTAACATTGGTACTGACGTTTGACATCTCAGGATTTTTCAACAATGTCAACCATGCGAGACTCCTCAGAGAGATGAGACAAAAGGGCATACTGCTACCCCTGGTGAGATGGACAGACTCTTTTCTAAGAGAGAGACAAGCAGCAATCTGCCTAGACAGGGTCAGAAGTGAGATGAAAACAATAAAGAACGGTATACCACAAGGATCACCAGTATCCCCAATTCTCTCAATTATATATGGAAGCGAGATCTTAGAACTAATGGAGGCTAGACAGAACAGACACACCACAGACTGAACAAGACCCAAGAAGAGCAACCCAACAGCTACAACACTCAACATGTACATCAATGATGGCATGCTCTGGGTCTCATCAGGCTCACTAGACACCAACATCACCATTCTGAGACAGGAGTTCATCTTTACAAATAAGTGGCTAACCAACACAGGGCTATTGACAGCTCTAGAGAAGACTGAATTGATGCACCACTCCTGGAGACAGGACAGGGGATATTCACCCCCGATCACGCTACTGATGCCAGATGGCTCTGAGGCAGAAATCCGAGCAAAAGAGACAATAAGGATTTTAGATCTGCACATTGACAGAAAACTCACCTTTAACCAGCATGTATAAAAGATTGCTCAGAAAGCAAAGAGTGTAGCAACCGGGGCCCGCATCCTGGCCAACACGATCAGAGGCATCAGCCAGGCCCAGCTCCATACAATGTACTGAGCATGCGTGGTACTAATAATGACGTACACAAGCCTGGCCTGGTGGACAGGTAAGAAAACCCACACTGAGAAGCTAACCAAAGTCCAGAATGAGGCACTATGGCACATGGCAGGAGCCTTCAGAACCACACCAGTTAGGGCGCTCAAAGTTGACATGGCAGTACTGCCCCTAGATATCACTCTAGACATGACAACCAAAGGATACGCCAACAGGTTGCACAAACTAAAAAGCACAAACCCAACAATCGAGAGACTGCCAGAGGAATGGAGACAAATGGAGAAAGCGGTAAACCCACCTCCACTGCCCTCCAGGAAACTGACACACAGGAAACATACAACAAAACACAAACTCAACCAGCTAGAAAGGTTAGCAAGGATGACGTACAGACCTACAGAGGGTGAAACCATAGACCCATTCATATCGCCCCCATGGCAGAGAACAGCAAGGGATCTCAGAAATAGACTAACAATCACAGGAGCACCAAAAAATGCCAAGAAAAAAGACGAGGCCAAATGACACAACGAGAAGCTGAGAAAAGCAGACCTGACCCGGATAATTGTCTACTCGGATGGCTCCATGAGAGAGAAGAAACAGCCCATGAGCAACAGGATAGTGGGTTGGGGTATGGTAGGCTATCATATGGGTAGAGAAATATTTGCAGGAAAGGGAGGCATTGGCGGCAAGGCAGAGGTGTACGATGCCAAACTAACGGGGATTAAAAAAGTGACCAGAGTGGCCGCAGATTGCACGGATGCACAAAGGCAAGTCAAACACTTTGCTGACAACTCAGCAGTGATGATCTTGTCATACAAACCAAAGCCAACACCTGGACAATCCCACATGATCAACATTACAAAAACAGTGGACAGCTTCCTAGAAAGGGGTGACGGCAGGATGGTAAGCATTGAGTGGTGCCCGGGACATGAAGAGGTGATGGGCAATGAGCAGGCGGACGAAGAAGCCAAAGGGGGAGCAGAGATATGGAATCCTGATCATACAACATACACAAACGCCAAAAGGACAACAAAGGAAAAAGTGCTAGAGAAGTGGGTGAAAGGATGGCAAAAAGCACCCAGCACCAGGGGATTTGCCATCGCTGACAACTTCCACCCAAGGTAGAAGCCGAGAGAACATGTAGTGCACACACCAAGGGAAGTATTTGGCAGACTCACACAATGCAGGACAAAACATGCATTTATAGGTGAATACTACGCTAAATTTGTACCTAACGAGAGTATAGGTTGCCCTTGCAGAGAGGATTCCAAACTCACGAACATGTCATACAAGAATGCCCAGACCATGAGGAATTCTGGGAGATACTACAAGATGCAGATGAGCAACTGGAGCTGGGAACCCTGCTGGGTACAAAAGCCAGCCTTGAAGCGATGGCGAAATTCCTCGGGAAGACCGGCGCATTCACGAAAACAGGGAAAGCAAGAGAGAAAAAGGCCGAACCAAAGATCGACAATAAAGAAAATGAGGAAGAAGAGGAAGCTTGGTGGGACAGGATGGAAAGACACAGTATGGAGAGGGAGGAGAGGGAGGAGAGGAGAGGCACAAGGGAGTGAAAAGAGGAAGAGGGAGAAGGATAGAGGGGAAATGCAAAAGGGGACACAGCATGAGAAACCGAAGGATACGAGGGGCGAAGCGCGGACCCACACACCACAGGAGGTCAAGACACCCTGCGTACGTGGAGACTAGGGAGAAATGCCATCCGGAGACACCAACCAACAACACAGGTCTTGCCCAAGCCATTCACGACATGACCACGCCAAATACTTGCCACACAAAAATCTGCGAGGTGTCAATGTTTTACTGATGAAATATCAGAGCTATTGGAAGTAGTGTTCAATGGGCACTCACTGAAGGTGAAAAGCATGCAGTGGTTGACAAAGTAGATAGTATCAAAGCCTCCACTGAGGCTGAGGATGGAGGATACTGGGGAAGTGCACTTGCATGCGCTCAGAGAATGATTCAAATCAGAGGTTCTGCCATGCCAGCAGTGCGTTGATAAAAGGAAAACCAAGGCTCATGGCCTACAAGAGAAGGACATACTGCAATTGCACCAGCAATGGCAGCATGAATTCACAGATATTGTTAATGGAACAAAGGAAGAGCTTTCTCCATGGAGGGAAGTAAACCATGAGATTAATCTCATAGATAAGACCAAGCAGTACAAGTACCATCTTCCTTGCTTTTTGCAAGCACTACAGGATCAGCTCTGTGAAAAAACAAATCACTATATCAATGCCAAGTAATGAGAACCATGGCTGGAAATGCAAGCAGTGCCACTGTTGTGCATTCCCAAGAAAGATGGGACACTACAGACTGCCTTAGATGCATGACAGCACAATGACAACACTATTAAGGATGTAACACTGCTTCCTGATCAGGAGGTGATTCACGAGGACATTGCAAAGGCAAGGTACAGGTCAAAAATTGATCTGATGGATGCATACAAGCAAGTACACATACACATGGACAACATCCCAAAGATGCAGATGGTGTTTGCATCCCTGATAGGGACATTTGTTAGTAATATCATGCAGATTGGCAACTGCAATGCACCAGCTACATTTCAGAGGTTAATGACCTCAATATTCCAAGATGTTATTGAAAAGTTTATGCATGTCTACTTAGACAATATTTTTCTATTCTTGGGTTCCATCAAGAAACACTAGCAGCACTTGTGCATTGTATTTGAACAACTGCGCAAGGAGAGCCTGTACCTCAAATGGAAGAAGTGCAAATTGTACACACAAAGTATAGACTGCTTAGAGCATGTCATAGACATGCAGGGTATTTACCCAGATTCTGATAAACTTGATCATATCCAAGAGTGGCAAATGCCATGCAACTACAATGATATCCAACAATTTGTTGGATTGGTGAACTATATTGGTAACTTTTTACCAGATGTAACAGCCTACACAGGCCCTCTGATGGCCATGACCCAGAATGGGTCTCCATTTCACTGGCAACTGCTGCATCAGTGGTGCTTCAAAATGATAAAGCAAATCTGTGCTAAGATGCTGATTATTTGTCCAATCAATCTGCATCTTGATGAGCTGATATGGCTCATTTGCAACACATAAAAAATGGGCATAGCGGCCATGTTTGGCCAGGGAAAGACTTGGCAAACCTGCAGACCTGCAGGCTTTATGTCACACAAGTTCACAACTGTGCAACAAAATTACACAGTGCACAAGTTAGAGACACTCGCTATCTTTGCCCAAAATGGGTGGGACCTTATAAGGTCCTGGAGGCTGTGCTAGCCACCTTGAACTATGTGCTCAAGTTGCCAAGTGTGCTGCAGGCATGACAAATCATGCCAAAGTTCCATGTGTTGCTATTGCAACCTTACCAAGCAAGTATGTTCCCAAACCATGCAACACCAGAACCTTACAATTTTGGCACTGCCAAAGGTCAGGAGTAGTTTGTGAATGACCTTATAGGTCATAAATGGACTCAGTCTGGAGACCTCAAATTTGAGGTGCAGTGGAGTCTAGGGGATACTACATGGGAACTCCTGGCTCATTGTAAATCACTGGCAGCAATGGACTGGTACCTGGAACTGCAGGGCGTTAAATGCCCTTGACATCTTGCATAATGTGCATAGAGCACATAGAGGCCAGAATTTGGCTAAGTCCAAATGATGGCAGGCTATTGTGGTTGCCTTGGCACCCCATGGCTTTTTTAGCATGGAGTTCCTGTTGGGCAAAATCCAGCACAAGTCTTGGTACAGCACCATGTGTTGATACAGAGCAAATCTCACTCAAGACCAAACTGAGCAATAAATAATATTAATGCATCTATGTAATACATGCATGAGTCATGCTGAAAACTGTAGGCAAAGCATGTAGTACATGAATGTCTTTCCCCAGTATCACTTCTGCTCAACCAAGCATGTTCCTTGCAGATTTGTTCCAGGCTAGCCATACTGCCTGTGTTGTCTACTGCCTCTGGATATGAGTCCTTGACTTCTTTGATAAAGTCCTTCCAGGAACTTCCATTTCCATAGGAATCAAATCCCAACCACTCTTGCTCAGTTTGAGCATCAACATATTCAAGGATTCTCCTCTTATAGGAATCAAATCCCAACCACTCTTGCTCAGTTTGAGCATCAACATATTCAAGGATTCTCCTCTTTTTCTCTTTGTCACTATTATTACCAGCATGGTCAAATAGAGATTCCATCCTTTGTATAAACTGGTGAACCTCAGAAGGTTCACTG
>JAGGAT010001075.1:0-12127 GCA_017657195.1 Termitomyces sp. T70a | reverse complement strand
TCAGCAGTTTCAACAGTAGATACAGATTTTCTTTCATGGAACACTTTTATTAGGTATATCACATTGTTTGGTAAAGTGTCCTAGGTATCAGAGGGTCTGAAGGTGTGGAAAAAGCCAAATGTTTTGAGTCTTGACCTAATATAGCAAAGTTTCCCACACTCTGAATTTGCTTATTAGCCAAACTTTGACAGCCATAGAGTGCAGCTCAAAGACAATATTGAAGCTAAATTGAGGCTTTGAGTTGTGAAAACTGGGATTAAGCACTTGAGTTTGTAAAAACCAAGGCCTTGAGAGAATGCAGTGAGGTTGAGGCTGGGATTAAGCACTAAGTTTGTGAAAACTGAGGCCTTGACCAAATGCAGTGAGGTTGAGGCTGGGATTAAGCACTAAGTTACTTATACATAGTTGGAGCCCTAACCAAATGAAGTGAGGTTTGGGTGGAGGCTGAGTTGGGGAGAGTTTGGGGGCAAAGCCCCCAACGAGCTATGAAATCTGTGCCAAAACCACAGATCATAGCTCGTATTGAAGGTATGCAATGATATATTGAGTTGGGTAAGCCAGAATCACAAAGTCCCAGCGTCGGCATCTTCCGAATGTCACATGACTGCGAAGACTGGTCAAATAGCGTTCACGACTTCAGAACTCGACGGACCTATCTCATATGAGGACTTTCCTGTACTTCGGTCTCTTCGAGCTCGTGGTTGAACCAACGCAAATGTCATTGGCTCAGACGTGCGTCGAGTACTAAAGTCAAATGTAATGTACTCAAAGTGCACTTCACGTGGCCGTAAGTGTATCGTCATCAAGGACCGCGAAATCTCACAGACTCTCCATTCTCCTTTGTTCCGTCTCTTTTCGGTGTCTCCAGGGTCCTAGTCAGTGCCGTCGTTGCAATCATCCCCACAGGCTGATATCCTCCCCCGCCAGTCTGATATAACAACAGCATTTATTATATCCTTCGATGCCCTCGGTCTGAACTCCTATGAAACATGTTCTGATCAACATATACTCAAAATTGAAGATATCTCCTGCGAAACATGATGACAACGAAGATTGAGTTGACAGTGGTCCTTTTAACTCCGACGAGAAGACTCATCCACATACATTTAACTTCTCTGCGCAACTTCGCTTTTCGTCGAAAATTTGGTTAAAAAGAACACACCTCATTTGTCATATTCCCATGTCAAACGAATGAGGATCTTGCCAGTCATGCTAACCATACATGGCTTTATGTGATCACGTTAATCCCCTCAGTGTTTATAATCATCCTTCGGCCTTGTGCTTACTACTTTCGACTTCGCCGCCTTTTTCTCCTCTTAACCAGGAACCATGACGATCAGAACATGCCAGGGCTTAGACAACGGCAGAAATCATCTAGGATGCATCAATTTCACATACGTCTTCACGACGTCATAGTCCAATCCCACTCAGAGGGGCTGTTTTGTTACGGGTGTGTTTTCTGGCTGTACAATTAGTTGAATAATCAAGGATGATGGACCTCACTGCACGAAGACCGAGCCGCAGGCGCGCATTCTGAAAAAATGTGTGTGATGACGAGTCAAAAAAAGGCTGGCAGGTGCACAAATGACATGCGGAGCTGCACCATCATTTCTCGGTGTTCACAATCAGAATTCGGACTTGGGCACTGCGGCAAACTCGTGACTATAAGGATTGTCTGCGAGTCTGGAAACGGGCTCGCGCTCGTTATCAAAAGAAGGAAAGCTGAGCACCGGGTACCAGAACTCATTAGAGATATGCAAACCGTATTGTACCAATTCCTGGAACTCTTCGAGGGATGAACAAAAACATCGCCGTCGAACGGGTGCAATGCGTCATGATCGTCCAGACTAATCGATGGTGAATCGACTCAAGAAGCAGCCCCAAAAGACCGAGCAATCCATCACCCGAGCAGAAGTCCGATAGCGTGTAAAACCTCCTCATCGACGCACAAATCCTCTTCAAAGTCAAAGATATAATGAAGGGCAAGGAGATATAAAGCCTCGTCTCCACTCCACGCATGTTTATTCACTCTCTGTAACTGATGAAGCACAACAGTACACTTGAAGCCGACGCGCTAAATCGGCTTGTCCCTCAGGAGCTGATGTCTCCCTATTTTCCGTCTTATCCATTAAACGGTGGATCTTCCATCGGAAAAGCACGCTCTGTCGTGTCTTGCGCACTGAAATTGCACCGTTACCATCCATACAAATGGGCTTTGGCATTGAAGGTGCGTCTACTCCACCTTTTCTCCTATGTATCGATGCTATCACGCTCATACAACCAGAAACAGCTCGAAAATGAAGGAGACGGTGGAAGTAGTTCTCCAAGCGTGGGCTGATTTCCTGTCAACCAAGGTTAGGCTGCTCTCCTACATTCACGTGTAGCACTCTTGACGAGACCCTGGGCTAGATAGTCGATCACGCTCTTCATCTTGGACAACGTCGGACCAGAAATTTGACATGCACTGGCGCGTGTTTGAAAAGAATTACATTTATACAGCAGACGATCTATTTACCTATTGTACCAACTATCCTAAACAAGAAGTCGAGAATGAGTTTTTGCAAACTGATTAATGAGGATAAGTGTCACACAACGGAAAGTGTCAGCCCGAACAAAAGGGTTTGAAGCTCTGGACGGCGACAGCACTTGGCAACGTAAAAGGAGTCTGCACTATAGATGATCAGCACAGGCGAGTAAAGTCCCAACACTGTTCTACAAGAGAATACCGCACCGCACACCATTCGAAGTCATGAAGGCACCATCGATGTGCGTTCTAGCCTGGTGGCCAGCTGCAAAAAAGCAGTCCATCGAGGCGGGTAACTCAAAGCAGAGAAAATAAAAGCCTGTCCTGCCCATCATAGAGCTGTGAGATGCTTACGGACATGCGTCGTAAGAAATGCTGCAGAATAGTCATGTCCTCATACTCGATCTCCGCCGGTTCAAACATTTTTTTAACACAGAAAAGCGGACAGATGACCTGTTCATCCGGTTGGGCAAATGATTGGAGAACTTCAAATTGAACGGAAACGCTGGGTCGTACAATGTCTCATGTATCACTCCCGCTCGACTACGACGGGTGACGCAAACAAAGGCAACGCTGAACAGGTAGATTCCGGAAATGGTGTTTTCAGGTGTACCCTACAGACGAGCTGCATGTGAAATGTAGAGTCAGTTGTGGAGGGCAGTTACTACAGGACAGAAATCACACGTGGTCCCTTACGGGTGTCACGACAGGGATATACGGTTTAAAAAGATGCTGTTTTGTCTTTGTTGTATGATCGTCGTTCTTGCGAAGTCATCCTGTAGACTGGCTCCTTGATTGATCATGGCCCTGTTCCTGTTCATGACACAGATACAACGTAAATTTGGTTAGGAATCAAGAAACGAAGGCAGAAGCAAGGCATCTGGAACCTATACCAATTCGCAAGCTGACGATATGTACACAAGAAATATTTGCTGAGTTTATCACTGGAATTGGCGCCTTGTCGTCTACATTGTATGACGAATTGGAGATACCGGTACTTACAATCGAGATAAAGAATCAGTATGAGGTGTGCATTTTAAGGAAGAAGATTCAGGACTGTAAAACGTGACTAACAGGGAAAAAAAAAAAGGTTCTGGCACGTGCTTGTTTTGTCAGCAGTCCGTTGCTGTCGTGCCACTTTGAGCATAATTGACAACGCTAGTCGCAGCAACGATAGTATGCCCATGCTGTAAAACGGTGTGTTCATCAGTGATCGCCAGCAACGCAACTAGTCTTACTACCTTGGCTGATAAATTTTAAAGGTTCGATTGACGCGAACAATTCAACCTTTTTTGTGATCTGGAATCGCAAATCCTGATGACTGCTGTGGATACATGTATGTCCTTGAGTTTTCTGCCACTATACGAGCTGATTGTCGTCGCGTTTTGTTTTCAGCATTACACCCTGATTCGCCGGGTGCGGTATCGACAATTTATTGTCTATTGACTTTTTTTCCTTATTGTTGTCTGCAGGACCCACTACCACAGTCTTCACCGAGTCGCTAAGTCAGCTCCAAAGCAATCTTCCCTGACTACTATTCATTCCATATACACCGTCTAGCCCACCCAGGACGCTGTCAGATTTCCTCTTTGTGCGTCGACGTTCCACAGTCATCTTCGCCGTTTCCCTCTCCTTCATCGTCGTTTCTACCGCCGCCTACCCCTGGTAACCACGAGTTCGCGATGCCTACTATTCCCTCTGGCTATTCGATGCCCAAAGGGACCCCTATCGCTGTAAATGAGAGTCAGAGTGGCACGGTGAATGGAAACGGGACCTTGAGTGGGAAGGATCGAGAAACGCCCGTGGCCGTGCAGCCCGCCAGACAGCTAGAAGCACCATCGGAAACATTAATAGACCCTTCCTTCACTTCTCTCGAGTCGCAAGCAACTCCGATGCCGTTGGCAATCCTCCCTTTCCACGCACCAAATCCGATACCAACGCCAGCTCCAAGTATACAGCAGTCATCTGCACATGCTAATACTCCAATGCCCCCTTCAACCGCGCCAATGCCAGCATTTTCTGCTACCCCCACACCCTCACCAATTAAAATACCCTCCCCGCTCCCCTCACCCGCTCCAGTCACAAATAATCCTCTCACACCGAACCGGCCAGCACCTCCTTCACCCATTGCATCCCGCCGTGTCTCCTCCATGTCCACATTCTCCACCCGCTCTCCCGCCCCCTCAACGTCCACTAATGTCTCCCGTGCTAACTCCGTTCGGCGCTCCTCGCGTTTCTCCACAAATAGCGGCACCTACACGCCCGCACAGTCAGCAGCAGCGTCCGCGGCGGTCATTGTCCAGGTTCAAAACTCCAAGCCGCGCGTCTTTATACACATCCGTGATTTTGCGTTCGACAAGGCAGATGAGCGTTTTCGCGGCGCGGGCGCCCTTGTCCCACGTGCGAATCACCTTGCGGTCCTGCATAGGAAGCTCGCGGGGTTGCCGGAAGACGACGACGAGGAGACGAGCGGGAGCGAGGCGGATGGGGAGGATTTCAATGTTGCGTGGGACAAGCTTCGGGTTGGCTGGTCTGCGAATGGGTGGGGAAAATCCCCGCAGATGGAGGATGGGCCGAGTCAAGAGGAGATCAATTTGAATTTCGGAGGTGCCACGGAGGAGGACTATCACGAATATGAGGATGACAGGATGGAAGTTGGGGAAGAGACGCTGTATCCTGGACTATATCGGGCGGTATATGCGTTTGAGCCGGAAGGAACCGCTGAGATGGCGTTGGTAGAAGATCAGGTCGTGCGTGTTGTTGGGAGGGGCGGGGGCGTTGGATGGGCAGTTGTGATCGATGAGAGTGCTGGGTTGAATGAGGTTGGGGAGGCGAGGCATGCGTTGGTGCCAGAGAGCTATCTGGAGGCCATTCGACTGGACTGGGAAGACGAAGAAGAGGGTGTATGATTCGTCGTTTCTATTTCTTCCTTTCTTGTTGCTGTGCGTACTTAATCCATCTTGGACTTGTTTATCCCTCTCGTATCACTTGCTGTTTTTCGTGCCTTGTATGTATGCACTACGCCATACCACATACCTGTCATACCTCCCCGCATCATGTTGTCTTGTATTGTCCATCCTGGAGTTCTCGTTCGACGAAAACTTCAATTATTAACTTTGCTTCTGTCCATTCCACTTGACTGCAAGAACCTGACATGCGAGATGGTCTGTGGGTCGTAACTCTGCAGTCTTCTGTTCTATCTTTCCGCATAAAAACGTGATTTACTCTGGCATAAGGAATTTGGCCAAGCTGCGCTAAACCTGAAGCACGCATAACAATGAGTGCATGCTTCTACGTATCCTTTCAGAACCGTTGCTACTCATTTCTTATGACAGCGTCATAGGTACTGTTATATTCGGCTGTGCTCACGATCAGCCGGGCATCCTCATCGAACCCAAAGACCAATATGCTATCTATCTATCTGGACTTGTTTGATTGTTTCGCGTGTGTTCAGGTCCGTGATCGAGGAGGCCAACAAGGTCGCGCCGGCTTTCAGCAGGATATCGAAGGAAATGATCCTCATCAAAAGGCAAATCTGTTCCTAGAACAGGGGAAGGACCGTCATACGAAAGCTGGGTTTCAAGGGTTTAAAACAATTAGATTGAAAAGCCGAAGTTCATACAAGGGTAATCGATATTTGAAAACTCGTATATACAGTAAACTATTTTAAGATGTCTCCGGTGTTCTGAAAAACCATTTCGCGAAAAGTGAATAATCAACTTCCTGTACTGCGGGCCCCCATGACTGCATTGGGATCCTTGATTCTGCAGGCCTTTACGATGGCCTCGGGTGGGTATTCTCCGTATTTAAAAGCGTCAATGAGGTCCAAAGACACCAGGACCATGTCAAACGCTGGTTGCATACCAACCATCGCATATCCCGGAATATTCATGGCCTTCCTCTTGCTCATTATTCGCTTGAGCGGCCGCGATGGCTTCAGCAACAAGTTGCATTTCGAGCATCGTTTTCACTACGTGGGGAGACTCGTTTTCTTGAACGACACATAACACCCCATTCTCGGGCAACAACAAAGCAAGATAACACATCGAGCCGCTATACGCAAAGAGATGAGATAGCACTGTACCAGGACAAGAGCGTAGCAACTATATAGCGTAAAGGTCGAGCAATGATTCAAGTAGATTACGAGGGAAGTGCCATGTAGTCCGAAAAGCCTCGTTATAGCATTTTTTACCCGATGCCTGTCATTGACTGCGGAGAAGAGATTGATTTTGGTCAAGGTCATCGACATTAGGTAAGTCACATCCCAAGAACTCGTGATTGGATGGTGATATGAATATCACTAATGGACTTGGCAGATTGAAAGATATCTATAATCAGTTCGATTTGAATTAAAAAAAGGGGGGAGGTTACGAAAGCCAATTAGAACGGATCTATGGTGTTGTTCGACTCGGATGCATCCGCGCTCCATATGGATAATCACGGCGTGTACTTGGGACTCCACAGGTCCATATCAGTGAAGTGCGTCATTAGTAGACCTATAAAGAAACATCCACAGATATCCAGATTCCATTAGTTCCTTTTAGACAGATGAAGGATTGGTTCACGTGGAAGACGGTATTCATTATGAACGCCTCAGAGACAGAAGAGATGAGGCGTAGCCTCTAAATATTCACAATGAAACAATTATTAACGAGTAGCCAGATATCCTCGATAAGACAACTACTGATGGGAAACCTCGGATACGCCGGGACATTTTCCCGGATGGGTCAGGTGATGTGGAAGTGGAGGGTGAGAAACGTGTCCTGTCCCCCCATTGAGTTGGAACTCGGGGTCAACAGCGATCGTAAAGCTCCACGAGTTTTCCAAGTTATACTTTTTGCTCTGAGTTGGCGGACGAAAAGGGGACCGAACAAAGCATGTAAACTGCCGGATGCCGATTCCAGTACCAAAAATCACGTCAACAAGACCCCGAGGCAGAGCAGGCCATGGGTCACTGATGATGATCGTCGAGTAAGGTGATTCAAAATCTATTGTCAATTCCTTCGTGCACCAAATCTGAAACCAGACGGAAGCTAATATCAATAAGTCGGGAAGGATGTCGAGAAAAGAAGCGACTCAAGAAACGTGCAAGTTTTTTCAGTTAAAGACGCCTCTCCGGCCAGAGATACTGAAATTCATTGTGACGGATACCCGGCGCCACTTCAAGCCGAAGGCCGGAGGTTTACACATATGTACATACGAGAAGTCGATGGCCGGATGCGCAATTTATGAATATTTGCCACACAAAGTCTTTTCATTTCACACGTGACACAAAGAACGCGTCAACAACACGTTATTCCAAAGCAAACAAGAAAAAAAAAAGTGACATTGGTTGTGTGACCTTTTTGTACAAGGAAAAGGCCATTAGTAATATATAAAAAAGCAGACCAAGAACAGGGAAAAAGAAAACAAAGCAAAGCAAAAAAAAAGACACAGTATGGGGAGTTTAGTGGGGGTGGGGTGTTGCGATCTGGTTTGGGACAACACTGTGAGCATGGATCATAAGAGTGCACAGGCCAGTGAAGTACAAACACTGCTGGCACCCAATTCTGCTTTCTTGGGAAAAAGTGAAGAGGAAACCTGTTATGCCATTTTTAATGTGTCAATTTCTCAAGGAAAAAGTCTTTGAACAAAGGAAATTTGCCTTTTTCTATAGTAAAAAGCTGGCCAAGAAACAAGTAACAGGTTTCTTTGACTCTTTTTCTATCAGAAACATATTATGGCCCCAGCAGTGAAAGAACTCAGGGCCACATTCAGGTTTGGTCTCTTTATTGACACATATTTATATAGCACACTATGATACAGACACTCTTAGTCAATTAACCAGAGACTGAGGGTGAGTTGACATACCTACCATACAACTAAACCATTACTTACTATTACATACAGACTTACACATAATTGTGTCATATAGGTAGGATTCAATATGAGTCAATTAACCAGAGACTGAGCTCACACTTACACATAATTGTTTTGTATAGATTCAACCTTCTAACAGGTTATGGGCCATTGCTGCTTTGACCTTTGAAGAGTTGAAACCTGTACTTGATCTTTATAAGCCACAACTGCTCACCTTGTCTTTGCTGAATCAAGTATCTCCCCTGATCAATGCAAATAACATGTATCTGGAACATTCCTTGTTTTTTTTTGCCCTTGCCCTCAAATTGATTATTATGCTGTTGACATACAAAGATTCCATTATAGAGATATTCTCTGCACTCTTGACTGCAACTTAGATTGCAGAAACAAACTCATTGATAACTCAGTTACTCCAACTGTGCTGCCTGTGAGAAAAATAACATCATTCTAGGCAGGCCACATCTGTCAGAAGACTATTATTTCACATCTATTTCTTGCCTATTTTTTCACCATTTCTTCAACCATTTCATGCCTTTTTCTTCACTTCTTAGCCTTGCTCTCAACCCTCTAGACTTCTGCCTACTTGGTTGGGGAATAGCACAGGCCATACTCCTTTGATTTACTCAGCTCAATGCCAGACTCCTCAAATGCCAAATTGGTCTAAGTTTCAAAAGAGGGAGTTTTTCCAGCCATCTAGCCATTATTTACTCCCTCTTTTCAGACTCAGCTCTACATATAACCCAGACATATGACCTTAGCAAGTGACATAGACATGTGACCCATACATGTGACCCAAACAGGTGATCTGGACATGTAACTATTACATGTGACTTACTTTTTATGTTTTTAAGCAGCTAGCAGAGTGAATCCTTAGACTTGTTTCCTTTGGATTTTGCTCTGCCAGGTATGCAGCTATTATTAATTACTTATACATACACTAATACACTCTTTGGATTTTCCTTTGCCAGCTGTATAATTGAGCCATAGCTTCCAGAGGTCAGCCTTACAACATCCTAGATAAAAATAATAGCAAATACACAGATTGGGCATATGCAACAAAGCTTGAGTTCACCATGGTTCAGCTGTGGAACTACATATTTGACCCACTTCCTTACTTTTATATAACATATAAACTATGTGCCTATTATGTGTGGGCCTCAAACAAGCAGCCTATGAGCTCATTTTTGAAGTGGGAAATATTGTCAGATTCCACTGACCTGGAAGCCTTTTCCAAAAAAGCAATGCCCTTGTGAGGTGGACATGAGTGCCAAACTATATGGACTTAGATGTCAAGAGCTGCAGAATGTTTTCCAGGGTGCAAGATAGTGAAATGAGCAAGTTCTAGGGCTAACAACTTGCTTTGGGCCTGGGAGAGTTGATTTAGGACAAAGATCAAATCAAGGATGGGATTCTTTAATGAGACTGAGATAAGTATGAGAGCATGTAATGTGTGCCAGTCAATAGAGTGCATGTCAAGTGAGTTTAGATTAAAGGCAAGCATGAGAGAGACAAGAAATAACAAGCACAGAAAGGGAACACAATCACATTTACTGTAATATTGAGACTAAAGTCTATCTGAGCTACTTATAGATACAAGGTCCGGCTGTCTAGAATCATTTTAGGGACTCTGTGTGTGGTGATGGTGTAGTACTTGATTAGATCAATACTAATAATTCTGGGGCATTTTTAAAGACCTAAATAATTTACTCCACTCTAGACTGCTGTTTTGATAAAATGCTTGTATATTAAAGGTGTAGTTTACTTTCCAAAATATTACTATTTTGAAATGCAGAGGTTTTTCAACGAACTCCAGCCTAAGTGATCTACTTTCTGGAAACTACTGAGCCTTTGCCTATCAATCGCCTGCTTATTCTCTACTATAGCTGGCCTATTTATATCTCTTCCTACTGTGCACAGACCAGTCTCTCCACCTGACTTTTGTTCTATTTTTCCCAGCATTCCTAACTGTCAGGGGACACTCCTGTGCCTCTTGTTCTCTCTTTTTTTCCTTTTCTTATCTTTTTTTTTCCAGTGTTTCCATACTTACATTTATTCTACTGATTTACTTACTTTTAGTCTGAGTTGGCTGGTAGCTGTATGCTTTGTCAGCGCACATCCCAGCAGCTGCTGACAAAGCACAGGCCCCAGCAGTCCTTTACATAATCAGGTCACATGACTTCTGCCACTGCTCCAGCAGTTCTTTACATAATTTGGTCATGTGACTTTTAATACTATTTTTGGACCCTTGGCTCTGGGAAATCTTAAACTTGTTTTCTTTGGATTCCCCTCTGCCAGGTGATTACCTACCTACTATCTCTGTTATACTTACCTTCTAATAAACTTTAGATTTCCCTCTGCCAGTTGTGTGATTAGCCACAACCTCCAGAGGTCGCCCTTACACTAACATAACTATTGTTCTAATTTCCATTTTTAGATGTCTGTTTTAGTGCTACTATTCATTTCTCTTTCGTGTACTCTACTATTCATCCTCTTCTTTGTATATTCATTCATCTTTTTTTTGTGTATTCCACCATTCTTCCTCTTCTTTGTGTATTTCACCATTCATCCTCTTCTTTGTATATTTTCTTCATATTTTCTTTTTCTTTTTTCTAGTATTCCAATCTTGTTATTTTCTGGACTGGATCATACTTTTTAATCTAGATCATTCCAGATTGATGCCAGTGTGATCCCTCCTCTTTGTATTCTCTGGCTCCTACTTCTCTTTTTATAGCAGTAGTTGGATTATTAGTATGCATTAATCTTTGTTTCAATCTGTTCTATATTTTCTTTTAGTGTACTTAGGAGATGTTGTCTTTGGAACTTGTTGTACTAGGAGGCTTACAGTTTTTAGCCTTTAATAAATGTTTATTTTGACTTCTAGTAATTGTTATGTCACTGAGCCTTGTGGTAACTTTCTATCATTGCTGCCTCCATTACCTCTTATATGACCTTTATCACCCTTTTTAACCTTTATTTCACCTCTTCCTTCTTCTCTATCTGTTCTATTCATACTTATTCTAGCCTTCTTCCTAGTTCTTCCTCCATCTCTGTCTATCTTGCATGTCTAAAGTCCCATGTCTTTTTCTTTATATTTTGGGTTAGAGAGGCTTGGGTGGATTGCGAGTCTCCAGAGCAAGCAAGCGATTCCAGGCCTTGTCCTGAGGGGCAGAGGCATCCAAGGGAACACCTGAAATGGCTGGCTCGGTCATAGAAACTGTTTAGGGCCTGCAAGGCAATGCGGTGGGGGAGGACTTGAAGGGGCTGAACAGAGTTCAAGCAGCTAAAAGGGGCTCCCAGACCAAAACCTAGAGACTTGTTCTGCTGTAAGGGCGACCTTTGGAAGCTATGGCTCAGTCACACAGCTGGCAAAGGGAGATCCAAAGTATATTAGTGTATGTATAAGTAATAGAAATAAGTAATAACAACTACACACCTGGCAAAGGGAGATCCAAAGAGAACAAGTCTCACTGCTGGCACCCAAACCTGTTTCCATCAGAAAAAGTGACAAAGAAATGTGTCATGCCATTTCTTTGGCAACTTTTTGCCTTAGAAAAAGGCATTTTCCATTGTCTCAAACCTTTTTCTGTTGGAAATATATACATTGGAAATGGCATGACACATTTCTTTGTCACTTTTTCTGATGGAAACAGGTTTGGGTGCCAGCAGTGTCTAAGGATTCACCTTGCCAGGCGCTCAGAAAATAAAAGTAAATCACATGATATATAAGTCACATGTGAGGATCAC
>JAGGAT010001074.1:0-12148 GCA_017657195.1 Termitomyces sp. T70a | reverse complement strand
GAATTGCACCCAGCACCTTCACGCCAAAGTCCAGATCTCTAAGAACTCGCTCGAGGCGCTAAGCAATTAGCGACTCTGCCTTTCTCCATCTCCGACAAAGGTTCTCTGTGCGACCTTTGTTCCACGTCTTGAACAGTACTATATGAGTACACCTCCATCATTAGCGCCAACGCTTGCTGCCTCTTAGTGCCAACATTAGAGATTCAAAGCTTTGTAAGCTTATTATGCACCATCTCCCATACTCCTTGAACTCTTACCGCCTGCCATCAATCAACGGCAACATCCTTGCCACCTTACATCACTTTTTAGGATCGAGTAACTGGGACCTGCCTGGGACTCCCTCATACTTTGCGAGCCCAACGCAAAACAAGGCTAAGTGCAGCTTACTAAGACAGCATCTAGCTAAATTTTGGGCACATCAGTGCTCTCAGTCGTTTCAGTCCCAGGACTCAAGTTGCGTTGCAATCACGTCTGGCATCCACTACTCCTGCTTCTGTCGATGATGTAACAGTGATTGACGGACCCTGCCATCAACAGTGTATCCCATGAGTATACAAACTTTCTGTCACAGACGTAACCTCATTGTATGCAAGTTTCCTAATATTTAGTACGCTTGATAACCATCTTACACAGGTATGTATTAATTCCATATCACTTTTGGTTACATTGACAAACTTGACGGAGCTTTCACTTGCTTCTCCTTGGATCAATTAGTCTTTTGGATTCCCTTTCCTCAAACTCGCTTTTGGCCAAAACAGTCACAGCCCTTTTGGAATGTATCCTTGGTGCTCTCAAGCTGTTGACAACGTCTCGTGCACAGGCTCTGATTCAACGGTTGCCCCTAAGATTGGGTCCAACACTTTAGAGGAGTCGATTTTGAGTGCCATTCAATCCCTCCTTCCTGCATATTATGACAGTTGTCGGTCCACAGAGGTAGTTGGGGAGATAGACTTTATTGATGTCCTGAGGGTTGCAGAGTCACGGTGGTGCTAGCATCTGGATGTTTGGCCCGCCAATCTACCAGGCCAATCATTCCTAAAGTCAGGACTCATGGATCACATCAATGGTCACGATTGTATCAGGCCTTCTTCATTCAGGGTACTTGCATCAGAATGACTTTATTTCTGGGCTCTCAACCAATCACTGCACTGCCCATTAAGAACATCTTATCATTGTCATGTACGCCTTCCTTGACATCACTTCATCTCAAGGGGGTGAAACTTGCTGATAATCAATCTTGGAGAGACTTGTTTTCCCGCATCCTCGACATAATGCTCATTAATTGAGCTCCTCAGTCAGTACGCTTAAGGAAGAAATGCTTGTCTAATGCTCATGTTGTGTTCAACTCCTTCAAAGATGGGTTAGTTTCTTGCGATTCTTGTCTGCACCGTTCAGGCGCTGCCTGTATCCAAAATCTACTCAGAACTACTTTTGGTCGGACAGTGCTTACATGCACGTCTTCCTCAACTAGCTCAAGATCTTATCACAGTACTCGTGAATCATGGTGTACAATGGGCTATCAGATATTTTGCTGAAGAGGCAACGCGCTGGCGCAGGAGGGAATTTGGAGTGGTCATTTGGTTGGTTGGGGGCGCCTGGAGGCCTAAGGCAGTGGGGACCCAGCCCATACGGTGCGTGTGCTACCATATGCTATCTAAACTGTACTCACACAATTTTATCAAAACTACTCACTCCATGCTGTAAATACCAGCATGTATGCCCCTCAACCAACTTCAAGAATTAATTGATACCACTACATGCCCTCGAAAGACACGATTGAAACCAACTCAGTGGATCACCCTGGTGAGAAAAGGCAACGAGAAGAATTTGGATTCACTGAGTATGATGAGGTTGTCAATGGATGCTTATTGTTGAGGAAGTAAGCATACATGTGTGGTAAACATGGGATCAATACTCACAGGTTAGGCCATCGACAAAAGAGGTCGAGAGCAATAGAATAATATCCTCTTTACGGCACAAGTACATTTTTACTGTGAGAATAAACATGTTGTGGACGTTGTACTTGGCGGGCAGGAGAGTGGACTCTCTGCCTACAGCAATCAAGTCTTCCTAATGTGGCAGGCACACAATAAGTGGCCGCAGCCTTGAACGCAGGGGGAGTTGGGGGAACAAAAGCAAGTTTACTTGAGATCATGTGAGCTCAAATGAAAATTTTATTGTATTCACCACACAACGTTGACAAACAGAAAGTTTCATCGCATTCAAGTAACAAAGACACACTCAATGGAGGCTGAAACAACTATGGACTTTGATGTCACTGGTGCTCTGCTTTTTCGCAATCATCGCCATCTCATGCCAAGCTCAAAAGAAAGCTCGGTCATTTCTCAAGTTGAAGACATCCTTGCCGATAGCTCTAGAAAGGATATTGAAGATGCAGAAGTTATCTCAGAGTCTGAAAAAGCCCATAAAAATGAATTTCAGGTTTGTAGACATTAATCTAGTTGTATCACTAATAATAATTTAATATTTTAGGATACAAAACAAAAATGAAACAAGCATCAAGTATTTCTTCCTTTCACAGAGTATCTTTGTGACAATTGATGTTTGTTCAGAACCATTCTCATAGGAACAGGCACAAATTGGCTATCAAAAGCCAAAAAGAGTCTTTTCAAGCTATTGAAAATGCAATCAAGAAGTTATTTGAGAATGAATCTCATTTGAAAGCCAAAGAAGTAAAAGTTCATTTAATTTGTTTTTTGTTGATTAATGCCTTTTTTTTTCTAGGTTATTGATGCATTACAGGGCATGCCAAATGTCCATATATACTACAAAGAGAGAAACTCTGATTATATATTGGATTTATTCAAGATTGAAGATGAGTGCACTCATCCACTTTCAGCTGATACTGAAGAATTTCAACTATTGAAAATTTGCACGACATGGTTCACTACACCAGGAATTCATCTTGTCCTGGACAAAATGACAAAAGCATTTGTTTTTTGCGCAAATATTGAGCATGTCTTTATAATATCTAGCTTTTGTTATCAACTTATGTGGTTTAATAAAGGCCTTATGACTCAATGTCAGATATTTGACGAAATGAAGTTGAAATGTGTCTGAAAACATTGATGAACTATACAACATGTGTTCCTGATATCAAGTTGAACTCTGTATGTTTTATTACTTCAAAATAAGTGCATTATTAACATGTAAACAAGTCTCAAGCAAAACCACATGGTGTTGAGCACAACCAAAAGTCAGTCTCAAGGCAGAGATATGGAAAGATGTTTGGAGCAGGTTGGCATGCATCAATGGAAAAAGGTAAAACCATTGTTGCATATGCTCCTAAACCAGGAAAAAAAGCAATTGATACGTTTTCTTTTACTAAAATGTTTTTTCAGGTATGAACAATGTATACATGACTTTCCCAAATTGGCAAGATTTTATTGCAATGGTCTTTTTACCATGTTTCCTGGAGGATGTCAAAGTCTTGATGAATCTGCCAAAAAGTAAAGTATAATCTTTATAAAAAAAATCCTACATCTAACAATCATATCTCTAGCAGAAATATTCTGTCATTTGCATCACTCACTCTTGATGGTGATAGTGAAGAAAGGCCTTTTGCAAATTCATTAACCATTACTCGAGACGACTTTGCCAATTATCAGCACTGTGATAATGATGAAGTTGAAATTGCATTCGGATATTGGTGGGTTGGAAAAAGAGAAGTACAAGACAAGGTGACACATTTCAGCCTGGATAAAAATGTTGATCACAAGGATGTGAAAGGAGGTGCTTTTTTGCTTGGAAGCTATGGTGTTGGTGTAGATTTTGAATGGTATGTTTTTTTTTAATGGCCATTAGATTTAAAACCGTTCTTAGTTGCAATTAGATGTGAAGGGCTTGTTAGTATCTACTGGAGGGGAAAATTCGATTTTCATGGCACTATGGCAAGCAAAAGTCCTTCTTATGCTACACGGTTTGGCACTTCTGTCCAATTGACGTCCAAAGGAACAGCGGCTGCTAGCAGATTTTGGGAACAGGGCACAAAATCTTCATCTGTCATAACGCCGTTGGATAGAATCCATATAGGGAGAAGTAGGACAAAGAAGTAATATTTTACGTTCTAATGCTACAAACTGTACTCTTGTACTAAAAAAAAATATTCAACGTCCTCCAAGGTGGACTGGAGCTTTCCATCGCGGTCATATACATGCAACGTCCGGGTGTGCATAGAGTTTGTAGGAAAAGAGAGGGAAATGGCAGAGACAACAAAGATGGATCCGTCCCTGCGCCAATGTATTTGTGGGATGAGGTCGTTGCCTAGGCTTGAGCTGACCAGTCTTTGAGTTGGTGTTTGAGTGGCGGCTTCACTCAGAGCACTGCGGAATGGTTTGTTTTAAGCCCTAGCCAACGTTGATGGGAGCATTTTTAGCACCAGTTAGACCATGCTATTGTGGGAGAGAAATGACGCACCTTCACCAAAGTCAATTGCATAGATAGGTGCCTAGGAGATGACATCAAATGTTGTGGTCATTAAGATCAGCTTGTCCTTGCATGAGTAATTAGAAGTTAGCTTGCCTGTGCAAGGAACGCGTTCTTACCTGTTACGATCACTAGAAGGGACTCTGTGAAGCTGCAGATATACAAGGCTTGACAGTTCCTTTAACCTCGACCTGTTCAAGTCAACAAATGTCATTGACTCAAGAAACACATCAATGTGCCGATACAGCCCAGACCACATCCCACCAGTAACCTCCAACTCCCCTGACGGTGCCCGTGCGGGCCTCCAATCTCTTTTTGATTCTACCAGTGTTGTCTGCACCTTGTTTTGGAAGGTCAATGTGCACGTAATCACTGTTTGTGCAAATGGGGAGCCGCACCGGTGTAGCGTTCTCGAGCGCTGTGCACCATAATTGAGTGCCGCTCATTTTGACAAGCACCGTGGCCAATGGCATCTATGGAGCGGTTGGCCAAATGATCATGATGGGCAGTGTATGTTTGTTTTTGCGTTTTACTGACTTTTTTCTGATATTGAAGTATACTGCGTGCCATGCACAATGCCGCTCCCATCCATCTCCTTCCTGCCCTATCAGAGTCTCCTGGCCTCTTCCCGTGCATATCCCCATCTCTTTCCTCTCCACCTACTGAGAAGGAAATTGTCTCATTTAGCCTGCGATTTTACCTGGCCACTCCACCAGCCATGGAAGCGCAAATGCTCCCTACTGGACTGCTATTCATCATTACCTACTTTTTTTCACGTTGTGAATGGTCTATGCTGAGGATGGTTCGCCGCTAGTTTGGTAAATTTGGTCAAGGACTTGTACGGTATATATGGGCTTGTCCGCCATGAATGTTGTATTAGTTTCTTTTTGCAATGTCCATTCCGTACAACATGCTCCAAATAAGTCAGCCTTTGTTTGGAAAATCAAACAGCTCGGAGGGAGCCGCGATTTCCTAATGCATGTGCATTTTGGATTTTGGATTGCCTAGCATAAAAAGTGGTGCGTTCCAGATGAGCAGCTCAATGTTCTTCTATGTATTTTCACCTCTAATTAGAGAACGACCTTGAGAAATGTGCCCCCAAAATACGGTACTTCACAGTATCAGACATTCAGGTGCGGTACCTGAAGATAGTTGAGAAAAGTGGTTATCAGGCACTGCCTTGGGCGCGGTACATCACCCAGAATGGTGATGATTATAGGTGCATTCTCTTGACTCGTAAGAGGTCATTCATACTTATGTTTGCGTCACAGCTCGTCCTCGGCTGGGAGTGGGGACAACAGCCATGCCATCCATCTCCTCCCCACCCTCTTAGAGTCAGTCCCCTGGCCGGCCTCTTCCTGTGCGTATCTCCATCTTTCCACAAAGCCTGTCTCCACGCACAAATGGCTAACATTCCGCACCTCCTCACGTCCACCTTCCTCGCCTGTGCATGCAGCACACACACCTTGAACTGCACCCTTTGCATGATGGAGGGAGATGGGGAATCAACAGAGGGTATGTCGGCGTCAAACCTGCTAGTTGGGATTGATGAAATGTGGGCTGCTGGATGGAGTGCAAAGAATCTGGTTTATGCAGTAAACTCTACCCCCGCCTCTTAGCCCTGCATAGCGGCTTGCCGGCAGTAAAAATAGAACTCATTCATTCATTCTTATGGTAGTTGATAAAGCTATGCAAGTGGTGTAACCTGCGGTGTCATCCATTTACCAACACTGATACCTTTCCATAGACTCCATGCTGACAAATCAGCAAAATTGGGGATTGATCATGTCCAAAAACATATTCCGCCAACAAGATGTCGAAACAACACCGATATCAAATGATTTACGAAGATCTTCATCACAGAACTTCTGAAGAACCTGAGGTGAATCTTCTTGTATCTCTCTGTGTGCGGGTATGTAATCAATCTGAGCAGCAACCCATCAACATCGTTTGAGAGAGTGGCATCGTCCTTGCCGTTGGGGCCCTTATGCTGAATAGGATATATCATAGGATCCGATCTAGTTGATTTATTTACATGTTTAGACTGCAACTCTCAGTGAGTCTGACGAAAAGGCTTGGATTTGACATGGTCAAAGGTGGCGTAATGTGTATGGTGGCTGTGCACAGCTCGACAAGTCGACTTGTGCACAGCCACAAGCCCAATCATGGTCGGGCACATGGTCATATGATTTATGGATTGTAACATAGTCAAGGCGGAAAGCTCATGCTTGCAGATAAAGTAAAGCTCCGTACCAACAACAGGGCTGGAAGAAGAAAAGTTGGGTTGACACAGCAGGTGTGCCATCAGTTTGGTACCACAGATGTGCCCATCAGTTTGACACAAACAGATGTGCCATCAGTTTGATACCACAGATGTGCCCATCAGTTGACACAACAGATGGCACATTATTTCCCTTTTGGCTGACGGTCATTTGCATACAAATATTTTCTTGCTTGTCCATCATGAGCGGTCTTGATGCAAGGTATGCATAGTAGATCCCTTCTTGTCTCATGCTCAATGAATGAAAAACCTTGTTAAGCGTGGTTGAGGTTCCTCTATACCTTCAAGATGCGTTCCGAGCCATGTTCAATCACACACCCTCCTTAGCTATCACAATGATCACCACCGATATAGACCATAGAGCACCTTCAAAAATGTATGTTGCATGCTATCTTAGCATTTTACAGCTTCTGATGTCAGATTTCCTACACCCCAATCCTCCTTTTAGATATCACTTCAACACCACACACTCTCCAATGACTGACATGACTCTCAAGTCCCTAAGACAGATTATTGATGGAACAACATTTTCCACTGAATTTGCCAGCCCCAATCATTCTGCTGGCAGCGATACCGGCAACATTGATAACAGCATGAGTGATGCCAATGGTAGTGATGAGGATGACAATGCCCTGGATAATTCCAAGCGGCTGGAAATATCTGCTGAGGACGCTATCGCAAAAGAAAATGAGCGGCTGAAGGATCAAGAAGACCAGACAGCCAATGCAGGAATCTTTGACCCAACTTTTGATGAGGAGCGGGAAGACCATTTTGACCAGGGACTTGGGATGCCTGGAGCCCCTGACGTGCTTGTTGAACATGTGGACGAAGACCAGTTTGACTGGGCTCAGGAGGACCAGTTAGATCAAGGAAGGCGTCTGGAATCTTTGACCCAACTTTTGATGAGGAGCGGGAAGACCATTTTGACCAGGGACTTGGGATGCCTGGAGCCCCTGACATGCTTGTTGAACATGTGGACAAAGACCAGTTTGACTGGGCTCAGGAGGACCGGTTAGATCAAGGAAGGCGTCTGGAGATGCTTGAAATTGCCGACGTGTTTCGCGTTGTTCCACAGGATGCCCATGGTGCAGTAGGTGGCCAGTTGTTTGAAGGCAATCTAGTAGATGCCAGCAAAAGTCCGGAAATCCCTAGCAGCCATTGAGCAGGAGGTTGCGGTGAACAGAATATCCAGCCGGGTGTAGCCACGGGTGATAAGGGCCCAGGTCCAATAAATGACAATGACCACCATTGTGGTAAGTCAATGTCATTCCATCTATCAACACCAGCTCAAGCGTTTTTTCCATAGCCAGATCTGAGGCTGCAGATTCTGCTCCACAGTTTCTATCACACATAGCGGTGCCACCAAAGAGCTGGCAGGTGTCTCAAATTCTCTCACAGTGAGCACTTTCCCACTTGGTCTTCCCCGATGACACCACTAAAATCCACTGTCTTTGTCCGGTGATAAAGCAATATGTCCACCTCACAACATGTAGTCTCACTTCAATACCACCACCTTGTTTATAATTATGCCAATCAGCTAATCATCTGCAACACATGCCATACAGGGGTTCCTCTGGCGCTTGTCCCACGCCACCTTTCAGAGCATGGTGTGCAGGAGGAGAGCTCAGAAATCCTCTCTGCGCTCGACCAACAGCTTGCAGTCAATGGTATATCTCCATCAGAAGTGCGAACATGTAACCTGAAGAAGTGTGTCAAATCGTGGCTGCTCCAAGCCAAGCCAGATGGCCAATGTGATGAATATATATACGGTTTACCTGTTTTTTTTTGGAGCGCACTGTCTGGTCGCAACTTGTTCCGTAAGCTTTGCCATGGAAAAACAGATGCAAAAACACTTTGAAACGCATCACAAAGGCAAGAAATCACATTTTTTCCCTGAAGTACTGCTGCAAACTTTCAGCAGTGCTAAAGGTATGAAACAATATTTTGAGGTATCTGATGTTCCGGAGGGTGTTTCCATTGAAGGGGCCCCAGTTTCTCCTACTATTTCAGAACCCAAACTCCCAGTTTCTCCTATAATCTCAAGACCCAAACTATCCAAGAAGGATAATGTAGCTTCAAAACGGCGTCAGAGGCACAATAAATGTTCTCCTCCACTCCCAGCATCCTTCTCATCAGCTGAGGACGTACTACCCTCTGTTTTGTTTAGTCCAACTATTTCCCTGGGTTTATTCCACCTGGGATATAATCCTCAGCATCACCTTTTGATCTGTCTGAAGTGTGCTGGGATCATATTTTTCTGCAGCGCACACAACCACCTCTCGAAAGATCAGTGCAAAGTCCCCTTCCAGCGCGACAATTTTGAACTCTACGATTCTTTCTCTACTCATGCCTATCAGATCAAGCCCTGGCATCAATTTGAGATCATCCTTGCGATGCACATTCGAGATTGGGGATTTGAACCTAGGGATTGTTTAGGCTATGGCAACTTACCAACACTAACGATGGTAAGAGGTATACCCAAGACACTCCCAGCAGAACCTATAGAAGGAGTCCGCATTTACAAGGGCTATGGTTGTCCTTATTGCAATCATGCACTAACGTCCTACCAATCCCTTTGTGGCCATCTGAAAAGCGTCCACCAGGGAGAGCCAAAGCCCAAGGAGAGGGAGCTAGAAGTAATTGCTATCCAATGTATTTCTTGGATGCCAAGATTTCACCAGTTTTTTCAAGTCAACTGTGCTCTACCAAATTGTCTGCCCACAAATGAGGTTCAGCGCTCTAATCCAACCATTGGTCTCTCACCACCCCTGCAAACAGCAGAATCATCATCTATAGACAGTCAAGTTGATAGCTTCTTCAAAACGGCTATCGCGCAATCTGCGCTCAAGCTGCCACCGGCCAATGAGGTGTTTTCCATTCACCCTTTCCTTCAAACTGCCCACGTGGATGAATTGCTTCAAGGTCACCCTCGTGACGCACTCTTTGCATTGTGCAATCCCCCACCCAAGCATAAATGGTTCAAAAGGATGATGTTGCTGCAATCGTCTACCTTTGATATTGACATGAAAATAGCATTCCACCTCAACCCTTCCCTCCGTTGGCAGATAGCAGCCCCAAATCCGTGAGGCCAAACACTTTATTCTCTTCAGTAGTTTAACTGTAACGACCTTTTGTCTTGAACAGTGCAAAGCCTTCTTCAAAACCTTTCACCCCACCAACCACAAAGAATGCCCAGTACAATTATTATCGTATGCAAGTTACTTTTCTCTGGGCTCTCATCAGTGCACGCTGCCACCCAAAACAGACAGAAAACACTGCTGGACAGCCCTTATTTATGTTTACAAGAATGCAGGAGTTTGCAGTAGACAAACTCATAGCCGCACTAAGATTTCCTGGGGAAAAAGATGAGTTTTGCCTGGCAGATGCTGCCTATTGCGTGCTTTACCAGATATACTTTCCTGACCCTTCAGAAACGGAGGACATGAAAATGGATAATGTGTGGGCAAATCCTTTTGCAGTGTTTTGCGCTTGCCTTTGGGTTGGAAAAAGTGGAATGTATAGGCCTGTATTCGACATCCCTTGCTTTCTCACAAAGCTTCAATGCTCCATACACTTAGCATTCATCCGATACTCACTCAGTGGCGTTAGTTCTTGCTATGAAGAGGCCTATCTGCCATCCACAATGTCTACTGCTTCTTCTGATGAATCTGACAATGAATCTGACGATTCCCTCGACAAACAGACCACAACTGAGGAATACTCATATAATATGAGTCAAGAGGAGGAAGCTGGATATTGGAGAATTGGTTCCAAGGCTGCTTGCATTAGCGTGGAAGCACTGCTAAGAAGCAGAGTCAACAATATCCCTGGCTACATTGATCTCCGTGGCTGTCAACAAGACAAGCGCTCCTCTTATTACTCGCAAGTTATTCCATGCCGCTCCCCATGCCAACCTAATTTCCTGTTACAGAGAAGTCATAATACCTCTACTGCATCTCTTTCTCACCGACCACCAAATAACGTCCTTTTCTTTCCTCTGCACATGGATACAGGGCTTGACTGCTATTATTTTCAAGACTCCGCAACCGGCTGTAGTTGAGGTTATTGCGCATGATACTGTGAGATGGAAAGACAAGCTTGAGCTTTCATGGGGGGACCTTGTGGATGGTGCCCGAGGTAGTGAATGTGAGGCTCGGCGCATCTTGGATGAAAAAGTGCTTGATGGTGCTTTGCCAGAGGATGATCTTGATCTGTCTCTTCACTTAGCTGACCTCGGTGACAACCTTGACTTTACCACTGTGGGCTACAGCCCTTTTGTCCCCAACTTTACAAGGGATCAGGGTGCTCTAAATTTGGAATCTAGGCACCTCCTACTCCATCTTCTCTCTTGAGGCAAGATTGGAACATCTTTGGATGCTCTCAATGTGAATTGTGTGGGTGAATGGCTCACAAGCATTCATCGCATCTGGAAAGAGCTCTTCCCACTGATACATATCTGTTCTGGACCTCCTGCTTGTGGCACTGAAATTTCACGCTTTCAAATCTCCAACACCATATCATCTCGATGGCATCTTTCTGTACAGAAGAATATCCTGTGCGCAAGAGGCACAATCAATCCCGAAGTCATTGTAATCACAACAAGGTACCACAAGAGCGGTGTAAATACAGGCACAGAAACAGCAAATGTAAAGGTGCTCCCCTACGCTTTATCCCGCATTCTTGTTATCCTCCTGCAAATTGTGAGGCCCATCGCAATGCTTTTTGTCTGCCAGTTTTTTGCCAGCGAAGCTCTTCATCCAGGACATACAACCAGAGCTTATATGCATCATATGGCGTCGCATGGACAAGCGACGACTTGTCAAAGTGTCTGACAGAATGGTTTCAAAGGAGGTTTAGTGCACCAGTTGGGTTTCAGATATTTCGTCACATATCCATCTCATTTGAGCGCCTACATCATCGCCAGGAGGACAAGCGTAAATATGGTTCTCTAGGCCTGAGAATATCTGCGGAGAAGGGGACTGGCCATTCTCAACAGGTTGGCGAGATGAACTATGCAAGAACCCTGGAGGATGATATGCTTGCCTACTCTGACCAGCTCAGAGCATCCATGGTCAGCCAAAGCTTACATGAGCGCCTTGGTTTTGGAACAACAGAAGGTGATGAGATAGTGGAGGCTAGCAAGTGGCCGAGTTTACCCAATGTCCCACCAATGCCAGCAGGCATCAGGAATCGTCACCAACAGAAGAAGGTACTCCAGGAGAAGACACTGCAATAGCCTAGTTTAGCATTAGTATCGGACCAATGACTATTCCTGACTATTTGTACAAATGAATAATTATTGTTTCTATGAAAGGCTTCTCGCGATTGATTGTGTGAATGCAACTGGGACAAAGGAGGGGAGGGACTTGAAAATAATTGATCATTTTTGGCGGGCTCCCGAGCACAGCCACAAGCTGGTTG
>JAGGAT010001073.1:0-12156 GCA_017657195.1 Termitomyces sp. T70a | reverse complement strand
TCTGACCATTTCCTGACTCACAATGGAGGGGTCAAGTTGATCAAGTTCACATGCAAGAACTTGGGCCTCTTATACTAAGGGCTCATACCACCAAAGTCTAAGTTGTCAGTCCTAGGGAATATATATTGGAGTATATTCTACACTAACATCTAACAGATTGGAGTAGATTCTGACTCTATAAAGAGGGGACAACCTGGAATGCGATGATCGACTGATCAGACAGGGCTGAAATTCAAATGTAGGATATCTCAGCATTCAGGGCTCATACCACCCAAGTCAAAGTTGCCAGCCCTTGGCAAGGTACTCAGGAGTATTTCCTATACCAAGACCTAAGTGATTGGAGTAGAAACTAGCATTAAAGGGAGGGGACAATCTGAAATGTGAATGATCGACCGATCAGGCAGGGCTGAAATTCAAATGTAAAATATCTCAGGATCAAGGGCTTACCACGACAATGCACAGATTACACACCACATTGGCGAGGAAATATGAAATGAAATAATTATGCGATGATTGACTGAAAGTTAAGTTCAGGTGAAATCGTATGGAAAACTGTAAAACCTGTCTCTGGCTTCAAGCCCTTCGAGTACGACCCATTTGACGTTCCAGACTTTTTGACCTTCACTCGCTCACACGTTCTCCGCATACCAAGCGTCGGTTAGACCATTTAGTAGAAAAACAGAGGGTGAAATGATGTGGCAAGGCAATTTCAACCATACGTGCGAAATCCAGGTCTTTGTCTGGGATCTATTGTTTTCCTCATAACCCATATCCTCATGTCAGGTCGAATGCCTCGAAATTTGTTATTTATATGTCCAAGCAATGAAGAGAGCTGGGAAATTCTGCTACTCCAAAATGAAAAGGGTCTTACATGTTGCCACCCACATAATGTGTTTTTCATGACGAAAAATGGGTACGGAAATGAAGCCTGCTTGTTCAAGGAAACATCCATGTTCAGATCAGAGTGACGTTGTTGAAGGACCCTGCAAAGAGAAAGTGTCGAGTACGAATTCATCAAGGTTGGTAGCAAAATGTAATCTTCCACGGACAGCCAGTGGGAGGATATCGAGAGCGCTTGCGTATTTCCCAACCTGGGAGCTGCTACATGGTCGTGGGACAAGCCGTTTCAATAATCCAAAGAGGGAGAAGAAAGATACCCAAGAGAATGTCTGATGGAGAAAGTTGTACGGCCGAGAACGATTCACGAGGTTCAGCCCAATAAGATCTTTCAGCATCATGGACTGCAACCGCAGCACTAACCTCTTTCTCAGTACAGTGACAATCTCCTCGAGGGTCTGTTTGGTTGAAAGTTCACATGGCACACCCGAGGTCCGGATCCCTACGCGCTCTCACTACAAGAAGCACTCGAATGCTGCGTAAACCTGGAACAGCGTCAAAGCTTCCTAGCAGCTCTAAATGCCTTTTCTCCGAATTCGACGACGGGCGCCAGCCAGCCTATCCAACTACGCACGTAACGGAATTGCTCAAAACATCTTTCTTTCCCACAGTGGTCAATAAAAAATTCGCAAACATATATTTCCTGTGCTGCCTTAAAAACAGCTGGATGTAATCACTATAAATGAAAAGTGTGTTTTTACAAATGATGTATGATACAACAAAACTTAATGAGCAAGATCTTACGGAGACGAATAAAGTGACATCAAAGGCAAAATTACAATAATGTACTGAGAAAGAGCGAGAAACAAAGAAGAAAAGCTCAAGGCACGTAAAAGAAAAAAAAGCAAGTCCCAAATGCACGTAATCGAAAAAAAGGACAGGAAAAAAAGTAAAATATGAAATGAGAAATCGAAAAAAGAGGACCAGCAAAGGATAAAGAGAAGAAGACAAAAAAACAAGGAATAATGATAATAAAGCATAGCATAGCATGAGCAAGAACCAGCACCAGCACCAGCACCATCCATAAACGACCCCACCTCATCCCATCACCTCTCCAGCTCCTCACCCCATCCCGATCCCAATCCCGATTCCTATCTCTATCATCCCTATCAACATCCGCAGCCAGACCTCAAGGCGGCGGACCCCGTCCACGCCTCCCACCCACCGAACCATCCTCCGGCGCAACACTATCATTCCTCGCACCACCCCTCCCCTTGATCGTCCGATCCCGACCAGTATTAGACGGAACCTGTCGTCCGTATGCTGTTGCTGGTGGAGGCGGTGGCGGCGCGGGCGCGGGGGGCAGCTGTCTCGCACCTCCAAGGCGTATTATCCTAAGACCCGTCGGCGGCAGACGCGTTGTCCCGTTCCCTGACATACGTAGTGCCTTGGGTCTGCGAGGTGGTAGGGGTGCGCTGAGGTTCCGGTAGAGCTGGAGCTGGGATGGGACACTGCGGATCGGGGCGGTGGGAGCGGGGGTCAGTGTGGGAGGAAGTGGAGGTGCTGTCCGACGTTGTGCGGGCTGTGGTGATGGCGTCTCGTTGGGGCTTTCTCGGCCACACCTCCACAGGAGGACTAGCTGGGAAAGAATAGGTTGTGCTGGCTCGACGTACTCAGTCTGTGGAGGCGCAGGTTCGGGCATCGGCACGGAAAGCTGAGAAGGCACGTCAATAGGAGACCGCGGCTGAACATGCCGCATCTTCACATCCTCGTCCTATGGTGCCACGACGGTCCCAGCATCCGATAGCGGACCAGGTTCTTGTTCCGGTTCCGGTTCGTGCACGGGTTCATGCACGCAAGATGGCAACGGGACGCACTCTTTCCCATCGCCATCTCGATCCACATCCCCAACATCCTCGTCAACATCTACCTGCGCGTGCAAATCCAAAGGCGCACCAAGCATCTGCCCCCCTCCTTTCCCTCCTTCTCATCCCCTCCCAACCCCAAACCAGACAACGGAGGAGGAGGAGGTGTAGGAGTCGGAGTCGGCATCACAGGCGGCTCGAGCGCAGACGGCGGAGGCACCAACGCCGGCGAATGTGAACGAGACCTCGGAGGCGCAATCAGAGGCGATTCTGCGCTGTTTGTAGCGAGTAGTGGGGGTGGGGACGGTGATTTGTCGCTGGCTGGGGCAGAGGCAACTGAGACTGTGACTGAGACTGTGACTGTGAGTGAGACTGAGAGTCGGTACTCCCATCTGGAGAAGGCGACTGTGCGCTGTCTGGTGGGTGCAGAGATGGTTCAAGCTCAGGTTTAGGTTTAGGTTCAGGTAACGACGGCGACTCGGCGGGAGGAGGCGACTCTGCGCTATGTGGCGGGGGCACTTGTGGCAACCGTGCTTGGATATCGACATCCAAATATGTATACGGATACGAAGGCGAGTCGGCTGATCTTGAAGGCCAGTAGCATCATTATTCACGACTACTCATCCAGTCTTGAACGCTGTAGGGGCCTTGTGTACATTGAGTGCGAGGGGAAAATATACGAGGTTGAACATTGACGTTGATTGACAAAATGGGCGCTTTGTGTAGCTGTTTGGTTCCCGCTTATGGATTGACTGGCAGGCTGCTCAAATATGGATAACTGATCACCGCATTAACTCTGGTCTAGATAACACGAATTCTCTTCGATTTCCATTTCAACGGATCCCTATTCTGGATACCATATTTTTGTAGATCACATCTAAGGCTGCGCAGCACTTGCAAGCGCTCATAGGAGATCACTGCGCCCATTTGACATACTCCCTTTTGCAGAGAGTTACAATCATTGTGAGAATGAGGGTTTGTATTCATTAGTCTGTTATATCTCTTTCGACACTGATATACTTCTAGCGATCTTCTTCCGTTGCATAAATGGCTACCCCGTCTGCCATCCTACTAGTATGTCAAGGATGCCGAGGTTCAGTATTATATTTAGAAAGGTAATTCTCGCAGTCGTCACTCACAATTATCACCTCCTTCGACAATTCCAAGATGTAGAGCGGTTTCCATCCTGTTTCGCATTGCCCGCCCGTTGCCAACACCTTCAAGATCAGAGATGCTTGGAGCAAGCAAGGAGAAAATGAGATATGAGATGGTAGATGGAGAACGGTGTGGGAGAGATCACCCAAAATGTGTATGTGATGTATCATGGAACAAGGGGTATCTGGTAAAGAGTTTTTGTACAAAGAAAACGGTGGGTGCCAGGTAGGCAGATTTTTAACTCTGAGTATTGGTTAGTACTAATCAAAATACAACGACCTATGCTTACAGGAACCCCATACATAAAGATCTACAGGACCTCCGAGTACATATAAATACTTCATGCACGTCGAAGTTGAACATCTCAATAGGTGTTTATAAAGATAGCCATAGATTGATGCAGGTCACCCGGTACATGCTAATACAATTCTGGACAGGCAAAGGGACTGTGTGTACGTATGTCCTTAAAATGTTCATGTCAAACGCTGTGTGTCCTCGATGCATACTGAATGTGTTCAGGTCAAATCTCACCGGCGCAATCATATTCCGACCTGACGCTTTCATGTTTAACAATGCGCTGATGCGTCTGCAGGAACCAGTGTCAAATTACTGAAAGTACAACTATACAAGGAAATACTGGTCGTAACTCTGGAGTATTTCTTGATCTATACATCCATATCATAATCACGATGAGTGCAAATTATAATTATTTACACAGCTTAGACGATGGATATAATGAGGGGGGTGGACGTTGAACCTCTCTGCAACCCAATTGTGGCCTGACCGCACCATCCCACCATGACGCCCGATGAACGAGAAATCATCAGCGCTCTCGGAAGTGTTATCATGAAGACATTTTGTGAACAAGTCCCGGTTATTTTTTTGTATGGTGCGTCCTATTATCAGTGCTGTTTTTTTTTGTATTGAACACTGTTACAGCAATCCTTATCCCTTTAGGAGTACTCAGTGTGCAGTACTTTCTGTAGTCAGTCTCGAAATATTGCACCAGATGTTCGATGAGCTTTTAATACTTCCTACAGCAAACAAGCAAACAGAATTACAGCAAGTATAATCCTTTTCGGGCTTCTATCTGCCACTTGTCTTGTGATCGTTGAAACCGGAGAATTGGCTCTGTATATGCGCCTTGGCATGATTGACAACATTGGTACACCCCTTCCAGAGAAGCGTATATCAACGAACAACCGTATTCACTCCTGGAATGTTGCAAGTAATGCTTTTGAGACGATTCCAGTATGTTATCTCCTCTATGATTAATATACTTATATTTGTCTTACCTGCTGAACAGCTTCTTGCTAATGACGGCTTGATAATTTGGCGGGCTTGGGTCATTTTTGCAAAAACACGTTGGGCTCTGTATATCCTAATCGTACTTTGGTTGATGACAGCTGGTACACCCTGTGCTCCTCATCTCTTTGTTCATCTAATATGTCTTGATCACAGGAGCGATAATCGGTGCCTCTGCAACCTTCTATCTTGGATCTGTCTCCAACTATCTACAATACATCGGCTTGGGCCTGACATTGGGGACCAACGCCATGGCAACCTCCTTTATTGGATATGTTCTCTGGTGATATTTTTCCGATCAGTTTCGTGTTGCCTTGGCTCATTAGCAACAGGGGTCACCGGAGAGTTTTCAAAAACCTCAAGCCTCAATTTCAAGGTCGCAGCAAAGTCTGGAATGTCTTGTTCTTGCTTTTCGAGACTGGATTCGTATATTGCATGCTCCAGGTATGTTACGACACGTGTCGATACCATTCTCCCGCTTAGACATCACTCAAAGGTCATTGCGTTGAACTTTGACATCCAGATTCCGGATCCTTCTTTACCAGCCATCCAATGGACAACATCTGAGATTTTCATGGATATCTATCTTATGATCTATACCATGTTTTCCGTATGTAATTTACCTGGAGATATGGCAAGTTGCGCTCACGATCTTCACACAGACTATGTATCCTATCCTTGTCGCAATAATGATTCGGGGACCTTCTGTTATGCTAGGGATCCATGAAACTGCGAATTCAAACACCGAGTCACAAGCCAATTCAAATGCTGCATAGATTAAGGACCATAGATTTCTCTCCGCGTTTCATGACAAAAGTTTGTAAATTAAACTTGTGTGCGTAGGTCAATTCACATTCCATCACGCCCTACATACAACAGTGCTATACCCCGATGTACTCCTTCCCGCTCTTGATGAAATTCAAAATGTATCTATTACATTGGAGATTTTGCCTTGTATATGGGAATAACTCTGAGTAAAAAACGTGGTGTAGACAAACCCAACCTAGTTCCAACTTTCGTGCAGATTGGATTGATGTGTTACGAATTTTAATATCAGATTCAAAATCACACCCTTCCAGGTCATCCCTCTGCATGAAGTATCACGAACGGGATTTGGGCCGTACGATTGGACTCTGAATGACAAGTTTATATGTGTAACATCATGCAGCATGATATGAAGGGCAAAAACAAAAGAATAACGGAGTGGCGAAGCAGGTCCTAGAATTAATCTCCTTCTCCACGGTAGTAGGAAAACTTTCGCTCTGCATTGGAACGGCCTACATAGCCACTGAAATCTGCATAGCCAATGGTAAAAAAAAAAACTAGATACGGACGGCAGTGATCTGTAGGTTTCGAAGCCCTATTTGTCGGCCCGGTTAACACCCTCCTCATACCGTGAGACTTGGTGTGGTTCTTGTAGTTTCCGAACGATACATCAATTACAACAATCTAGACTGCGAGTCGAAGTACTCACAAGTTTCGCGTCGACAAGGCGAAACTCGGCCGTACAATCCCAGTAAACCTGTCCCGATGTCGATCACATCAGTCCTATTTCCACCGTGATGGTCTCGTAGCGCAGATGCGGCCGGCGCTTTGATTGTATCTAGTTTTGATCAGCATGTCATAACAGGAAAAGCGTCTGGAGTACTTTAGTAAGAGTTTAGCTATTGACAAAGCAGAGACACATAGGGATGTCCCCTCCAAATTATGAAGAACTTCGAGCGAAGGAACAACCTGACAGCAGAGTTTAGGAAGCTAAGATCGGCTAATGACGAACGCGGAACATGATGTATGTCTTTGTTATGTACTCGTATGTAATGTAGTTAAGTGTATATATGTGCAGGTTATTACAGGCAACGAACCTAATAAGGATCTCGAGTATGAACGGCCCATCGAGTCAAGTATTTACAGTAGTTAATCATGAAATAGCACAATACAGACTAGTTTGAGTTGAAGAGGAAAGCCAAAAAAAAAAAGACAGAAAGAGAGCTATTGTACGAAAAAAAAAGATGAAAGAAACCTAAATGAATCCAACCATCCAAACCATGATCATTCCTCTCCACCGCCGCCGCCTTCTTGACGTCCTTGATCGTCGCCTACGCCGCCGACCTTCAGGTACATGGGGAGTCCGTCATGTTGAGGTCCTATGTAGGGATAGACAGGCGGCGGCCTAAAAGGTACTATTGCCGGGTAGTAATGTTGAGGTGGTGGGTAGCCGTTGAGTCCACCCCCGTGCCCCCCTTCAGGAATTGGTTGTGGGACCGGTAAAAATTGAGGATACCAGTGAGATCCATCGACGGGTGCCATAACGTGAGGCGGCAGATACTGGCCGAAAAACCCAGGGATGAATTGACCGACAAGGGGTGGCGAAGCACTAGCTGGGGGACCGTCGTTGGAGCCAGCGACGTGTTGCGAGGACGCGCTTGGACTCGCACTGCCGCTAACGCAATCTTAACAATAAGAGAATTACAATGTCATTTTAAATGGAAAAAGGTACGAGAACGGGGTCCAACACACCTTTCGTATTGCGTTTCTTATAAGGCCCTCTCTTGACTCCCTTTTTCCGCTCCTTCCTCTGCGAATCAACACATTGTTCGGGGACACCATATTTGACGCAGCGAAGGCAGGGCCGGGCGTCGTCGCATTTCTTGCAGGACTTTTGGCAGTTGGTGCAAGCGTTCCTAACCTGGCGTCGTTTTGCAAAACTCGTAGACTGTACTTGAGAGGGGAAGGGATACATATGGGTTGAGTGACCCCCGGACGGCATGATTACAGTGGGCTTGATGGCATCGTCCGAAGGGGTATCGGAGAAATCTCCGCCACTCTTGCTGTCGTTGTGGGCCATGTGTGGCGTCAAAGAACGAAGAACAGACAGGCTGAGCGTGTGAAAATGAACAGGACAATCATAAATACCTAGAAATGTGACAGTAAAAGATGAATGAAAGAAAATAAGAAATAGCAGAAAAGGGAAAGAAGGATGTCAGAGATGCTGCCTGATGGATTGTCTCGAAGACACATACGTCACGATCTGCGCGTTTACAGCACGTTTCGTAACGTTAGAACCCCTTTGTCTTCTTCTTGTTTAGTTGTTTGGTCCCCTTGCCGGGCTTATCTAAGCAACCGGGGCGTCACAACACCCCTGTACGACGGGATCCACAGATGTACTTGCCTGTTGGCTTCAAGAGCCAGAGTGGCTGTCCTTCAACGCGAGAAGAAGACGATCGCGAACGGGAGTGACGGAGGGTCACTGCTGCATTTGCAACGCGGGGTAATTAGATAAACGCATCATCATCGAGGGATGGCGAAACTCACACGACATCGAGTCAAAACTCCGGACTTGGCTTCCTGGCGCTTGCAAAGCGGGTAGCAGGTCTGGAAATCGTGAGGTGGGTTGCTTATTTTATTAGATGACCACACTTGATTGTTCTCCAGACGTACCCATCCGACACCTTTCCCCTGCGCCCAACAAGCTCCCAGACTTGTGTCCCGCGTGCTAAACACATAATGTATACGATTTACGGAGAGGTAATTCAGAGCTATGTTACGCATTCCTGAGCCTGCATCAACTTCAACTCACTCGGTGTAGAGTATCCGCTAGTCAGCTTGTGGCATGTAGAAGGAAGACGTAGCGAGAACCACCTTGGAACAATGAGAAAGCGTGGAGTCCTGATGAGGGGTCGTTGCAGATCAGTTGGTTCTCTGATTATCCATTGAACAAGTAAGTCAACAATGAAAGGTGAAAAAGCAAACCACAACGTTCTGCTACTGAGCTAGTAAAATCATATAACAACGAGAACGGAAGATGAGTCAAGTCATGATAAGGGGTTATTGCAATGCATCACAGATCAATTGGTAGTCAGTCCCATTTGCATGATACCACGCTCATACAGAATCTGGTCGACTCTATCTCCAAACCCAGCACCTTTCGAGAACGTCACGAGTAAAAAAAAAAGGGCCTCGTGAATGACTAAAAAGCAGACACTTGAGAGAGAAAAAAAACTCCACAAGCTCACAAAGGAGACACTTGGCCCTGCTATTGAACCAGTAACCCGTACACAAAACCTTGGAACAACGCGGACGCACGAGTACAAGTTGAGAATCCATGGCAAACTTCACGAACCGCACACGTTCTTCTAATCAAATGACAATTTTCCAAGTAACGTCGAAACAAACGAATCAGAATGAAATGAATACAAGCGAGAGCCAACGCCACACGCCCCCCTTTTACTCATCCTCATCACTCCCCCACGAGCTAACCCCCAAATCCTTCACGCTCCCGACAGCGACCAACAACGGATGATCAGGATTAACAACCGCCAACATCTTTCCCATATCCTCCAACACGAAATCCTCCACCTCCTCCATAAGCGCCATCTCCTCCCTATCCACTCCCTCTTCTTCTCCCGCTCCCCCCGCTCCCATCCCTCCCACAGCAGCCGCAGACGCAGACGCACGCGCCGCACGCGCCCGCCTCCGATCCGCAAACACCTGCAGCTGGTGCCTCGTAACACCCACAACGCCATCCACAAACTCCCTCGGCACGGCCTCGGGCCCACCAACGACACGCATCGTATCGTTGACACACTTGTACAACGACGCGAGGAACGACGTGTCCTGCTCCGTGCGCATCGCCGCGACGAGGTGGTGGAACGCCGCCGCGACCATCTCGTTCGTCAACACGTGGCTCGCTTTTCCCGACGCGAGCAGCATCGGCACCAGTCTTTGCGTTGCGAGTCAGCAAAAAAAGGAAAAAAAAAAGCCTCACACAAAACACAAGCCCAGGAGAAAAAAAAAAAAAAAGACGCACACAGCACAAGCCTCTCGAACGCCATCATGATAATAAAACGACAACCCAGGCAACGTAATCTCGAGCGTCTGCAGGACATACGGCGCGAACCGCGCTCCAAGCGTCGAGCAATAAATGACGAGCGTCTCAAACGCCTGACACTTTTCCTCGATCGCCGAGGTCCTAATGCCAAGCGTCTGGCCGTCCATAACGACCGTCTCCCAGCCTTCCTTTTCCTCTGCCTTTTCTTCGTCTTCGTCTGTCAAGCGTAAGCGTAAGCGTTAGTGCGAGTGCGAGTACGAGTAGCCAGCGGGAGTGTGAGCGTAAGTAAGCGTGAATGCAAATACGAACGTAAGTACAATCTTCCGTTTCTGACAGGGGGGAGACTCGGACGCACCATAAACAGAAACATCAGGCTTCGCACTCGCACTCTGCAAAAGCGACGGGACCACAACAGGGAGGTACGGCTCAAACTCGTGTCCCATCGCCTGACACACTTTCGCCCACGTCGCGATCAAGTAATGACCCGACTGCGTATCCGACGGGTCCGCGGGGCTCTCTGTCCAGTCCGACTGTCCAGCCAAGAACAAGTTGGGGAAGAGAGGACGTACTCTGTATACGTATCAACAACTCGACGAGCGTCGCGAAATCAGGCCTAAACATGTCCCTCCCCACCGCAATCGCTACACACGAGGTATCATCTAACCAATAAAGGAAGGCAAAGGTAAAAGGGTACACACCAACAAGACCCGCACACTCCATCGCCTTGACTCTCAACTTTCTATACTCGACACCATCCGCATTCCGCAGGACATTCAACAAAAGCGGCATAATCGACGCATAATGCTATTTACACACACCCTCATTGAGGTTCCACACACCACGAAACGCAAAACGCACCTTTGCAAACATGACCTCACTCGCATCGGCAACCATGGCAAGCGTCGTAACAGCCTGTTCCTGCACGTACCTCCTCGGCTGGTCCTGGGCGGGATTAAGCAATCCCAAAAGCCGCGCGACTATCATATCCAGGTACGGCAGGAGCGTATCGCGCGGGACGCCCTCGCAGAAATTTATGAGCGCCGCTGCCGCGTGCGCGTGGACTCTGTGCGGGGCGTCAGTTAGATGGACAGAAGAAGAAGAGGGGAAAGTACCGCGGTTCGGGGTCCTCGAGTGCGGGTATTAGAACTGAGAGTATTTGTTCGTGGTGTCGTTCTTGGATTACTTCCTGCACGTACTCAGCTTATCTATCATGAAACGAAAAAGAAAAAAAGAACCTCGAGATCCGTACACAGCTGTCCCCTAGCACAACTTGTCAAAACACGCATGGAAAAGAACAAAAGCGACACGTACACACACTGACAAGCAGCATACCTCACTCTCGGATGCGAATCACGAAACATGGGCAAGACCAAGCTGTTTGTTGTCAACCTCGCACACGTACACAAAACCAAAGACGTACTCGACGACTTTTCCCAGCTGCTCAAGCATGACTTTACTCGTCCCCTCTCCAATCGCAGCGATAGCCATAAGCCCCGCATGGCGTACGCGCCAGTCGTAGCTCGCGAGCATGGAAGGAATGTACTATTCCGAGAGTCACATGATGCTGAAGACGGAAAGCGTTGGACGAACCTGGAACGCAGGCGGCAAGACTGCGCGCCCGCCCATGGCGATCGCGAGTCGATCGAGAGACTGTTCGTACAACGCAGGCGGCGAGTCTGTTTCCGACGAACTCGAGTTTGACGATGGCTTTTGTAGAGAGGTTAGTGAAAAGAATTAGACGCTAAATGACGACGCACGTCGTCGGTGAGCCAGGTGGACAACCCGCCTTCTGCGTCTTCGTCGAGCTCGCCCATTGCCTCGAGACACGCGCGGACGAGGACGTCGACCCAGCCGTGGACGCGGCGGACCATGGAAGGACGTGCTTCGCTGAGAGTGAGCATAAACTCTAGCGCGCTGAGGCGTAGAGTCTGGCGGAGGTCGTCGAGGTCAGAGGTTGGGCATGGGTCAGAGGGCGGGGGGAACGTGAACGCGGTTGGAGTGGCGAGGGAGGGAAAGGGACGGCTGACGGTTGGGGTTGGACCCGAGTCTACGACGGGGAGGAGGAGGGGCGGGAGGAGGAGCATGATGGATTGGAGGTGGGGCGCAAAGAGGGTGGGGGGGGTGGCGCAGAGGGGCGTGAGGACAGAGAGGAAGACGGAGAGGTGG
>JAGGAT010001072.1:0-12171 GCA_017657195.1 Termitomyces sp. T70a | reverse complement strand
ATATTTTGGAAAGCACTTCAACCTCAACCTCAAGTTTATCATCAAGCACAGTGTGGAATTGAGTGGATTGTCTAGCTATCAAGAAAGCCCCAGAACTATAGTAATACTCTAACCAAGTACTACAGCAATGACTCTAATAGTCACCGCTAATGAAATGTAAGTGAAGGTCTGATAATAATACTATAAGGAAGGTAAATGCTATTCAGGGAGTGTCATGCAGGCAGTTAGCTTGGGCATGCCACCACATAACATGCAGGGCATCAATCAAGGTTCTGACAAGGGTGGGCGCTAAATTGTAATTTGGCATGTGGTGGTGGTGCTAGAAAGTGCCAGCTGTTGATCAGCTGTCATTATTAAGTCAAACATGGACATATTCCGACTCAAAGAGGAAAGCCAAGCCAGCAGTAGCCTGCTGATAATGGTGGGAACTGCCGGCGGAGTGTGGAAGCTGGATGCAAGGGTGATGGCATGGCTTTTATTAATCATCCCAAGGGATGGCATGTGCAGGTAGGGAGCGTGATGTGTCACATGACTGGGACACATTGAGTTTGGAGATAGTGGGGCACTCCTTGTGAAGAGGAGAGCCGGCAAGCTGGTAATGTCTGTGACCTCCCATGGAGCAGGCAGCAAGGCTGAATGTCACGTGAGTGGTTCTATCATTGCCTGTAGGTGTTGTAGTTGGCTGTGAGGATGCGTCAATGCTGCATGGGGGACTTGTTTGTAGGGGGCTGCTGGGGTCTTGCCACCTTGGGCTAGTGCTGGATCACTTAGTGTATTAAAGGCTTAAAATGTGTTGGGCCAAACCAGGGGCTCATCAGCATCACTACATGAAAGATAAGGCATACAGCAAAGCGTTGGAATCCTTCATGTACGCACAAATTGGAACCCATCCCAATATATCATTTGCAATCATGTCACTAAGTTGATTCATGTCAAATTCTGGGAAAGCACACTGGCTTGTGTTACTTCATGTCATGCAGTACCTGAAAGCAACCCTCCACTACAAGTTACGATACTGTGGACCAAGCTACTAGGACTATGTGCCCCAAGGCTATTTTGACTCAGACTTTGTGGCTGATATTGATACCCAAAAGTCTGTGTCAGGAGAAGTCTATCTGCAAGCTGGGGGCCTGACATGCTGGAGTGCTGATACAATGTTGCCACACCATTCAGAGACATAATGAACACCAGAAGTCAAAATAAACATTTATTAAGGCTGAAAACTGTAGGCCTCCTAGTAAATACAAGTCTCAGCAACATATCTCCTAAATACACCAATGGAAAACACAGAAAAGAATAGAATAAAGGACCAAACCAGGCTATGTACTCAATAATAGTCCCACCACTGCAATGGGAGGGGAAGCATGGGACTGGCAAAAAGCACTGGAATGGCATCAATCTGGCAGGATCTAAATCCAAGGGAGATCTGATCTAAGAATAACCAGATTAGAATGTTGGCTAAAAGGAGATAAAGGGAGGATGAATGGAGGAATACAAAAAGAAGATGAATAGAAGAAGATAAATGGAGGAAAAAGCCAAAAGGGAAAACAGAAACTTATGAATGGAAGAATACAAAGGAGGAAGAGATAAATGGGGAAAGAGAAGCTAAGAATGGAAAAGAGGAATGACAGCATAAGAAACTAGCCTGTGGCACTGAAACAGGCATCCAAAAGTGGGAAATGGGATAACAGTTATGTTGGAAATAATGGGAAGTCTAAAACCAAAAGTCAGGTGGAGAAAGTGGTCTGTGCACTGTAGAAAGAGGTATAAATAGCCCAAGTAGAGTAGCAAATAGACAGGCAATTGATAGGCAAAGGCTCAGTGGTTCCCAGGGAGTGAATCACTTAGGCTGGAGTTTGTTAAGACACCTCTACATTCAGAATATTAATATTTTGGAAGTAAAACAACCTCAACCTCAAGTATCTCTCAAGACATCAGTGTGGAGTTGTAGTGGATTTTCTAAGTCTTCAAGAAAGCTCCAGAACTATTAGTATTACTCTAAACAAGTACTACAATGCCAAGTTCCAAGACACTGTGTCGACTTTGACAATGGAAGCTGAGTACATTGCATTAGGGAGAGTGGGGGAGCAAATACAGTGGATGTATTCAGCATTAGCAGAGATCAGGATGGCAGTGCTGTATCCAGCGAGCCTCAAAGGGGACAACAACGAGTCAATTCCAATTGCAGAAAATAAGAGAAATCACAACTGAGTCAAACATATTGATGTATGCTACCACTCCATGACATGCAGTTGAGAAAGGAAAGATTGCAATCAACTATGTTCCCAGTGATGATAACCTGGCCAATCTCTTCACCAAACCATTAGTGCGACCTCAACACCACAAGTTCTGTCAAGCACTCAGACTCATCGACCCCAACTGACAACACGCATTGTGAGCCAGGGGGAGTATTGAATAGAGGATTGCAAGTGCATTGAAGGCACGTGATATGGAGCGTATAATGGAGGGATTGAGAAACTATACAGTCAAAAGATATCAGCTGGATTTGGATACCAGCACACCTCAGTCATTGATACAGTGTACTGAGGTGTGTATGACTTACCCTACTACAGTATAATCACACATGCTAACTCAACTAGTTTATCTTGTATCAAACAGGTACAATACACAATAGAGTCATTAATACAGCGTACTGAGTTTATCTTGTATCAATCACCTCTGACCCTCAGAATAAGGCCTGGAGCCACTTGCTTGTACTAGAAACTCAGATGCAAACTACTCAGGCCTCCTTGACACTTCACACTACCAAACTCTCTACCCTGCATCAAGTCCCTGATACCATCTTCCAATCCCTCCAAGCTCTTTTGAAATGCATTCCCTTATCATCCACCACTCCCCAGGCCCTCCAACACCACTAGAACCAAGTTCTTTAGCTTGTTCTGGAGCCCTGGTGAATGTGCCAGCTCATTTTCCTTGACCAGCACTCCCAGATGCATAGGATGGTGATTGGAGGCAGGGTGAAAGATTCCTTTACTTCTGTGTTACCTACATCTAGCTGAGTGGCAAGTCCCTTGCACTTGATACCCTGAAGATTGATTGGGTCTTGTCATACATAAAGACTGGTCATGCTTTCACATATGCCCTTTGAATTTTTCATTGTTTTGGTGGAGTGACCAGCTTTGCCAACTGGGAGGAGTTTGAGAAGGATTTTTGAGCTGAGTTATTTCCTCTGGACCCTGCTAAGACAGCTGCCCTTGCTCTCTACAATTTTAACCAGTATGGGCAAGAAAGTAATCTCTTAATGAATATATTGACTCCTTCCATGCCTTAGTAGAGCAGGCAGGCTATCTAGATGGCCTACAGCTATGACTCACTTTTAGAGATGGCCTCTAACTCACTCTCATAGATCACATCAATAGCTTAGCTGAGGATCAACTAAATGATGACCAAATCGAGTCCTAGTACAAGGTAGCATGAGACTAGTGATAGCTCATGGAATTGAAGTGAGAGTTACATTACCCACACTGCTCTTTTCTTCTTGCTCACTCCATTCTTCCTACTCTATCTCCAGTATACCCTGCACCAGCAGCTCCTGCTTGGACACTTTCTTTAGGGATCCCCATAGATGTAGATGCTTCTTGCCAATACCAGTCCATGCCCTTGCTATGCTGTTGCTGTGAGAAGCCTGGTCACTTCACACACTACTGTCTTCAGACACCAGGGATATGCTATCTCTCCATCACTGAGCAGGAAGAGCTACTCCTCCAGCTTCTTGCTGCAAAGAATATGCTGCAAGACCTTTCACCTGATGTCCTAGCACCAGAGTCTACCCCTCAGGAGTTACCACCTTCTACTGCTCCTCTTCCTGACTCTGAGAAGGATTTTTTGAGAAGCAACAGATGAGTTGTATGCCTCCATTGCTTGGTGCTAATTGGTTTGCCTAGTTGTTAGTAGAAGCCTTGAATACATCTATTGCTGCTCACTATCCAGTAGCTGAGACTGTAAGCACCCCCTCTAACATACAAGATATACTCCCAGTCAAAGACTTGACTAAGATTCCGTCTCCTCCTCTTCCTAGATGACATCCATGCATTCTAGCTTGGAAACAGCATCTCCCACATTGGTATGTAGTTGCTGCTACCCCTTCTCCAAACTCCTTGCATCTGAATGTGGAGGTTGAAACTACCAACACCCAGCAAAGCCAGAGCTTAGTAGCTCTGTTATACAGTGGAGCTACAAAACTCTTTCTGGATGCTAAATATGTGGAACAGCATTGGCTCACTACTCAGCCCCTCTCTATTCCATTCCAGTCTATAAAATTGATGGCACTCTCAATGAGGCTGGGTCTATATACTCTGTGGTAGACCTAGTTCTCTGCTATCACATGCATGTGGAGCATGCTGTTTTTGCCATCACCAGCCTTGGAAAACAAGATATGATACTTGAGTTCCATGAGGATGACTCAGAGATTGACTGGGCTAAGGGTGAAGTGCACATGAGTCACTGCCCTGATACTGTTCCACTTGTGCTAGAGAAGAACAAGAAGAGTGGAGAGCACTAGTTTGAAAGCATGCTACCATCTGAGTCTGTTGCACAGAATGAATGAATGAATGAATGAGCCATTTTATTTACTTCAAGGCCTATTTTTGCATGATTTGCACATGAGCTATAGCATCCTAGGTCCTACAGTACAGTAAAGGGTGGTAATTATGGACACTTCCGGTAGGTACTCTGGCCAGACACCTTTTCAAGTGTGCTAGTTATGCCTCATAGCTACTTTACTACAATTTGATCCTAAGCCAGGTTCATACTATCTTCCCACATATTAACTCCCCTACCCATCTGCCACTAACATGCCATCTCCTGTTGCACAGAATACCTTCTCTTTGCTGACTTTGGCATGCTAGATATTGCTTTCCTGGCATTCTCTCATAGAGTGGCCCTCTATGGAGATGTCCAAGGTGCAAGGTGCAAAGCCCAGCTAGAAGAGGGACATGAGGGGAAGTTTGTTGGTGCTCCCAATTCAGAGTCTCCAAATGAGGCTATTGAGGTTGGTAATAGAATCTATACACAGTGCTGGCAGCCAAACATGTTTCCTTTGGAAAAAGTGATTGAGGAATCTGTCACCCAGTTTCCAAATGAATTGTCTCTAGAAAATATGTAAGCAGTTTCTCTTGGAAAAATTTGGGAAACTAAATTCATATTTCCCAACTATTTCCAAAGTAAGAATAATAACTCTCTTGAGTCTTTTTCTGCAAGAAACATAATGGAAAACATAATAATATTACTATTAAAGTTTCTGTGAGATAAAAAACAACTTTTTTTCTTAGAACTAGGGATGTAAACCTTTGAACTATTTCTTGGTATATTTTTCTTGTAAATTTCTGCTCTCTCAAAGGTTTTTCTTGTCAATCCCTGCTCTCTCAAGGTAAACTAATAAAATTTTACAAGAAAAACATACAAAGAGATAGTTCAAAGGTTTACATCCTTGTTTCTAAGGGAAAAAGTTGTTCTTTATCTCACAGAAACCTCAATAGTAATATTATTATGTTTTCCATTATGTTTCTTGTGGAAAAAGACTCAAGAGAGTTATTATTCTTACTTTGGAAATAGTTGGGAAATATGAATTTAGTTTCCCAAATTTTTCCAAGAGAAACTGCTTACATATTTTCTAGAGACAATTCATTTGGAAACTGGGTGACAGGTTCCTCAATCACTTTTTCCAAGGGAAACATGTTTGGCTGCCAGCAGTGACAATCACCCTGCATCCACTACTGACTGTGAAGGAGATACAGGCTAGTCAGACCACATCCTAGCATCTGGCCTGGGCATTTGCCACCAACTGCTCATCCAAGTCATTTTGGGATGCAGTTCCACATCACTTCCAGGACTTTGAGGATGTATTTTCCAAGGCATCATTTGATTCTTTGTCAGAGCACAAGCAGTTGAATCATGCAATTGAGCTCATCTCTGATGTGGAACCCTCTAGCTGCAAGTTTTATCCTCTTGCTCTCCAGAAACAGAATGAGCTGGATGCCTTTCTGCAGGAGAACCTTGACTCTGGTCAAATATGCCCCTCCAAGTCTGTCAGGGAACACTTTCTTTCTCCTCTTTTCTTTCTCTACACTTTCTCTATACTTACATTTGTTCCATTGCCTTTACTTACTTTAGTCTGGATTGGCTAGTGGCTGTACCCCTTCAATACATTGGGCCTAGCACAGCCACTAGGCACGTGACTTATATTTATTTTCTTGGACTCAGGCAGAAAGATCCTTAGACTTGTTCTCTTTGGATTTCCCTCTGCCAGGTAATTACCTACTTACTGTCTCTGTTATACTTACCTTCTAATGTACTTTGGATTTTCCTCTGCCAGTTGTGTGATTAGCCACAACCTCCAGAGGTTGCCCTCACAAAGTCCCCTGTTGCCTCTCCAGTCTTCTTCATCAAGAAGAAAGATGGATCACTTCATCTAGTTCAAGACTATTGAGTTTTGAATGCAATGACAGTGAAGAATTGTGTAATGCAGTTACTGAGCCTTACTCACACTAAACCATAAGTCAGAACCTATCAATTGATTCTGGCTATAGTTGTGCAAAAAAACTACTTGAAGTTATGTAAACACAACCTCAACTAAATACGACATAGATATTACATAATGAATTAATCTACCACTGTCATACATACTCCTACATGCTGTAACAAGTATAGTCTATTACAAATTGCTATCCCTTACCACTCATCTCTGAGCTTGTCAACAACTTTTGAGGTGCACACTATTTCACCAAATTAGATGTCTGTTGGGGCTATAACAATGTGCACATCAAAGAAGGAGATGAGTGGAAGGCAGCATTTCAAACTAATTGGAGACTTTTTGAGCTATTAGTAATGTTTTTTGGCCTCACCAATAGCCTGGCTACCTTCCTATCTTAATGATATCCTTATCTATACCAAGACCTTAGAGGAGGATTGACAAGTAATATATGTTGTTCTGGAATGCCTCTGCCAGCACCAGCTCTACCTCAAGCCAGAAAAGTGTGAGTTTGAGCAGACTAAGATCAAATACCTTAGGCTGATCATCTCTCATGGAATGGCTGAGATGGATCTGATAAATGTGGCTAGTGTAGCAGAGTGGCCTAAGCCAAGGAACAAGAAAGAGGTGCAGGCCTTTTTAGGCTTCACTAATTTATACTGAAGGTTCATCCAAAACTTCTCTCACCATGCATGCCCTCTCTTTGATCTCACTGCCAAGAACACCACATAGTGCTGAGAACAGGCACAATGGACCACCTGTGATGCCCTCAAGCAAGCAGTGATCTCCAAGCCTGTGCTCATCTTCTCTGATAATGACTCTCCTTTTTGTGTCAAAGCAAACAGCTCAGACTTTGCTACTGAAGCTATTTTGTCTCAGCAATCTAAGAAAGATGGCAAATGGCATTCAGTTGCATTATATTCCAAGAGCCTTAATGCAGTAGAGCATAACTATAAGATCCATGACAATGAGATGCTTGCTGTTATTTGTTCCTTTGAGGAGTGGCAGCACTTTCTTGAGAGTACATGACACAAGTTTGAAGTTTGAACTGACCACAAGAACCTTGAGTACTTCTGGACTGCCAAGAAGCTCAACTGCTGGCAGGCTTGATGATCACTGTACCTGGCCAACTTTGACTTCTCCTTGCACTATGAACTGTGGTGCAGCATGGGCAAGCCAGATGCATTATTTCAACAGGCAGATCATGGATCTGGAGCTGATGACAACAGTAACATTGTTTTTCCACAACCAGAGCTCTTTGCCATCCAAGCCATGAAAGGTATAGCTGTTCAGAGAGAAGAAATGAACATTCTCCAAGAAATCCATCAAGATAACTGAGAAGGAGTGCAAGAGGATGTGGTAGTTAAGGCAGTGCTAGCATTGCAAGCAAAAAGGACAAGTGGAGTCAGGTCTGTACATGTCAGTGAGTGGGCCTTGGAGAATGGCCTTCTCACCTTTTGAGGATGCATCTATATTTCTAACATCCCTGAACTCTGGAGGTGTATAGTCAAGCAGCACCATAACTCCTGGATTGCTGGACATCTGGGCCAATGGAAGACTCTGGAGCTAGTTTCTCATAACTATTGGTGGCCTTAGAAATTATGATATATTGGCCCATATCACTTCAGGAAATCTCTGGAGTTTCTTAAAAAGAATTGTTTGAAACATGTTATGTAATTTCTAAATGGTCTTTCTCTAAAATCTATTTCAAAAAACAGGAAAAAAAAGTTAAAGTTTCTCAATGATTTCCCTTGAGATAAAGGAAAAGTTTTTCTTTTAATTATTTCTGAAATATAGATAAATAAAATTAATCATCTTTTTAGTCTTTTTCTTGAGAAGAAAATGATGTTTACATTCTTGTATTCCTTTGTAAACACTTATTGTGTTTCTTTTAAGTGTATTTCAGGAAATTCTTTTTGTTTTTTTCTCACAAAAATAGAAAAATTCTTTGTTTTACTTGAGAAATACTTGAAAGAAATACAAAAAGTGTTTACAAAGAAACACAGTAATATAAACATTATGTTTTTTTCAAAAAAAAGACTAGAACACAATTAATTTTATTGTATTCCACAAATAACTGATCTCAAGGAAAATTATTGAGAAACTTTAACTTTTATTTTCCTGTTTGTTAAAATAGATTTTATGTATTCTTCAGAAAAACAATTTAGAAATTCTATAACATGTTTCTAACAACTTTTTCTCAAGAAACTCCATGGATTTCCAGAAGTGTATACAAGTACCTGTGATCTCTGCCTCCACACCAAACCTTGATGTCAACCTCTTATTGGTCAGCTTCATCCCTTGCCCATTCCTGCTAAGTGCTGAAGTGTAGCTTCTGTGGACTTTATCATGAAGCTGCCAGATACTCATGGATATGCTATTATGGTAGTAGTTGAACTCTGTGGCAAGTGAGCACACTTCATGCTAACCCACACTACCTGCTCTGCTATGAGTGCTGCCAATCTCTACTGTAAAAACATTTGGAAGCTGCATAGCTTGTTCAATGCCTATGTTTCAGACCAGAGACCACAGTTTATCACTAAGTTCACAAAGGAGCTACAGTGGCTCAAAAAACTGTCCTAATGTTTTATACTTTTTGAAAGATGGCATTGGCATAAAGGATTGGAAGTATTTAAAATTCTGGTTAAATCATGTAAAATACTATGGAATCATGGCTACAAATTGCATTTTAGTTTATGTAATTTGAATCAAAACTGATGGGGTAATGGCCATTTTAGTTATTCACTCATTGGGACAGTTTTTTGAGCATCTCTAATTTTGGCTGTGGTGCAGTCTCCATTAGTATATATTTTCTCACAGTCAATCAAAAGCTTCGGACTTGTGATGGAGTGATATATCTTGTTCTTCATTAAACATATGCTTGGATGCCCTCCTGGATGCCTTAATCAGCCTGGACACTCAGCAGGAGGCTTTAGACCAGGTGCAGGAAAGAAAAAAGAAGGATGTTAGTGATCAGATAAAGGATTCTTTATCTACACCTGATCTGAGCAGCAAAGGTGAGCCAACTGCACTAGTCTTTTCAGTTATTATATTATTAATTCTTCTTTTAACTTTCAAAGGATCCTCTAGTAGAGCTGGAATGACTATATCAGGCTCTGGAGATCAGAATAATTTGTTCAGCTTGTTTGGTATATTTTCTCCTTAGATTTCTTCATATCATTTCTACTGACTTCTCTTCTAGTAAAGAAGCCTTCTGTACAGAGTCAAGAACCTACACAAAGTGCTACACTTCAGTCTTTCAATACTGATAGTATGTAATTACTGCTTTCTTAGATGTAATTGACTATTGACTGGATTCTGAGCAGAAAGGCTGCTTTTATCTTTAATTGCTGATTTTTCTTTCCAATTGTTAGATTCTGTCATTTTGGATAGTGCTTTGAATGGCTTGGATTATGATTCAGACTCTGGAGCTGAATCTGATTCTGACTTTGAACCTTTTGAGGATCCTCTGGATGTTTCATCTGATTCTACTTATTCAGATGACAAGACAGCTGGTGTGCTGTCAGCATATCTCTCTTTTGTTAGAAATAAGCTGGCTTCTGAGCTTGAAGGACATAATTGGCCATTGTGTTATAACAATGGATCATTCTGGATCTATCCTTCCAATAGTTATTTCAGTTTGAGAGACAGCAGAAATAGTTCTGAAGGTCTTGTGCCAATGTCTCTCTATACATCCAGAGTTTTTGTTTGGCTGCCACATCTCTTAGAAAGGCAACTTGTATGCCAAAATCCTAAATGTGCCTATTACCAGAATGCAGATCATCTTTTAACAGTAAAGGGTTGGAATAGTGATCCTGTTGCTTGCAGAGTTGTTGATTTAACATCCAACTACTATGTGATAACTCAGTGCCTTCAATGTTGCAAAGTACCAAGCAGTAATGCAACTGGCTGTGGTTCATCTTGGAATGGTTATAATCCAGTTATACTTCAACGGCTTAGCCCAGGATTATGTGAAGAATTTTCTGCATTCTTGACTCATTGCAGTGGTATTAATAAGAATCTAATAATACTTATTCATGCTGGCATTGCTCATTGTCTAAGTTCAACTGCATGGTCAAAGATTCTACAAGAGCTCCATATGCATGAATATGATTTAAAGGAATTGAAGTACTTGCATGCTATTATGAAAGAGAAAAAAGAAGATCTTAACTTACTAGGCAAAGTGTTTCAGCCTTTTTCAGGCTTTGATGATTCTTTGGACTATAATGGCTATTCACCCTCTAAGTGGTTCATCAATAACATCTATATTGATTATATGGAACAAGTTTGACCAGCATTAGATCAATGTGTCTCTGCACTATCTGGAGAAATACTGAAATGGGATCATAGCTTCAAACTTCCAAAATATGTGATGAAGTTAAAAGGCACTCAAATGTTTCCAGCTTTATTCACAATACTAAATGAATTTGAACAAGTTTGGTATCAAACATTTGTTCCAACCAAATCTTTGAGTCACATTTGAAGTGGTCTTGAAGGCATTGTTACTTCACTCCAAAACCATGGATTGTCACAACCTGTATTAGGCTTTACTGATAATGTTGGTCAAGATATTGGAACATTTATAGCATGCATTCCATTATTGGCTCAGAATGTGAAGCCTGTGCAGTTAGCCAAATTTTCAGATTTGCCTTTACTTGTTCTTTCAGAAGATATATCTATTAATATAGCATACAGCCTAGTTGAAATTCCAGCAGTTTGTTTGAGTATCCTATCTAATATCACGGATGACAATACAGTTATACATGTAGGATTTAATATGGAATGGGAATTCACTGCTGGTATCAATGGAGAAGGTCTTAAAAAAACTGCATTAATACAGATTGCATTGCCTACAGTGGTATATCTACTTCAAGTTTACTCCTTGCCAAAATTGCCAACTTCTTTAGTAACAATTCTTCATTCTGCCCAAATTTTGAAGATTGGCAGAGGCATTGGTGCTGATTTTGCAAAGCTTGCACATGATTTTTCTGGATTTGAGCTGCCTCCAAAAAAATGGAAAAAACTATTATTGATCTTGGAAAGTTAGCAGTTCAAAAAAATGCTGTGGAATGCCTCACTTGCTGAAATCACAGCAGCAACTTTATAACAATATCTATCAAAAGAGAATCAAGTAGCAGAATGGGGAAATACAAACTTGACAGATGCACAAATACAATATGCAGCAATAGATGCACAAGTTGCTCTTGAAATTTGAAATGTTTTAAAAGATTTTAAAGTGATTGGTAAACCTTTATCAGTCACTACCCAAGTTGGACAACTTGTTAGTGTTTTTGTTTGAAAGCAAGAAGTTGCATAAGGAGTTATTATTGAGCAACTACAAAAGCACACAATTTACAGTGGCTCAAAAAACTATTCCAATGTTTTACACTTTTTGAAAGATGACATTGGCATGAAAGATTGGAAGTAATTAAAATTCTGGTTAAATCATGTAAAATACCATGACATTGCAGCTACAAATTGCATTTTAGTTTATGTAATTTAAATTAAAAGTGATGGAGCAATAGCCATTTTAAAACATCTACTCATTGGGACAGTTTTTTGAGCATCTCTAATCTTGGTTTTTAGTACTTTGTATGTCCTCCATTTGCCTTGATAACTGCTTGAATCCTTCTAGGCATGCTTTCTATTAGTCTTTGGCATACTTCTGCTGGTATTCCATC
>JAGGAT010001071.1:0-12172 GCA_017657195.1 Termitomyces sp. T70a | reverse complement strand
TTGGAGAGAAAAGAGATATAGATTGGCAGACAAGTTAGACAGACAAGCTCGTACGAAACGGAGGTACGACAAAGTAATGGCAAAGGTAATATCAAGACTCCCCTCCTGGAACGCTATCTACGGGTTTAAGTAGGGAGGTCCGGGACCGGCTCGGGAAGGTTTCTAGCCCGGGGGTGACGATCAGGGTCGGTGCGCGGGGCTGTGTATCCGAGGTATTGAATGGCGTCGGAAATGATCATGCGGGGCGTTCGGGGGTGGTCACGCGGGAAGCCAGATGATTGGTGGGTGTTCGGGTTGGTAGGTTGGGTAGGTCGGGGGTTTTCGGGGTGAAGGCGGGCGCCAGGCGTGACGGGGGGGTTGATGGGAGTTATGCCGGGGTGCCAGGGCTGATGGGGGTGTGCCGGGGTGCCGGGTTTGATGGGGGTGTGTTCCTTGGGTTGTTGGCGAGGGTCCCGTTGTCCCGGGGCAGTTGAGGTGGTCTGGTGGGCGTCCAGGGTTTGGGACTTAGTGCGGGTTGTGACAGAACCCAGAGCCACAATGTGCATGTCAAATATGACACCCCCCAAAATCTTACACTACTCTACTAACCTTGGCACCTATCTTCTCTCCTTCCAGATCCAGACTCCTTCTCTCCTTCATGGAATTGACAAGTGACAGTGTTGCTTGAATTCAGCCACCCACTCTGTGGACAGCACCTATAGCTGCCTGACCACATGCTAACTATATGCAGCACTGGATATGCTGGCTTGCTCATTTTCTGTGTATGTAGGGAGGTGTGGAATTCCAAGACCTCATAGTTTACTTGTACCCCCATAGTACCATGCACTATGGCATTATATGCTGAGCATGTCAATATGAAAAAAAAAACATCTTCTGCAGTACAGCCAGAACCCAACCATTGTCCATATGCTACACTATCATCATCACTTTCCCCTTGTGGCAACCCTGTGCAGTCACTACAGTTAGAAGATTTTCTGTCAAGCCCACATGAGGAAGTTGCATCTCCCATCATACCCACTATGGCAGTTGGTCATATTCCCCTTATCCAGACCATACAATGGTCTGAAGAGGAAGGTGTAACATATTATAGCACCTGCATATATATAATTAAATAATTATATATTGTCCTTGTATCTAGCTATTTGGTACTGTTTAGCTAGATACTTTTTTATTTGTGCTATGTACAGAGAAATCTACCGATTTGGCAGATTCTATGTCTTGTATGAGTAAGGAGATCTACAACTGTTACAGGATGGTGTTATATCTGGCAAATATTCCTTTATTGTACATAGGTTTCAAGTGAGGAGCTTTTAACAAAATGAAAGATGAGCTGAAAAGTACTGCTTTGAAGTACTGAAAATCCAATAGTAAGGTTTTTATAGTATGTCACTCCTCCAAACTAGTCAATTTGATGTTTATATTTTGATCTCCATGCTATGACATAGTTGTACTTTTATTATGACACCTCTACAATAAATATTATGCAGAGATACTTGAGTTCAGATCCAACTATAAAATAATGAGAATTACCTTAGTTCTGACTTGTTCAATCTCTTAACAATAGATTGAAAATAGATTGTAGTTGTTTGTCAGCTTTAAAAGCAAGAAACAAGAAAACAAGATGAGAGGTGGAGTATATATAAAAAGCATAAAAATTTACTTACAATATTGCTAAGAAAGGTTCTCAGGAACTTCTTCTGCCTGATACTGTGCAAACATTTCTTGTATCTTCATACGACTATTGAGTCTGCACATAGACATGATAAATTGCAACAAGGAGTACTTATAAGAAGATTGATATACATTACCTACAAAAACCAGACAATGAGTATTTAACAGTTGCATTCAGCATGATAGTAGTCATAACACTTACCAGCATTGAGTTTATATAGACTAGTTTTGAGTGCTATTAAGTGGAGAATAATCATTAATTTTACTCAAAAGACATACTTTTAGCAGTGATATGCAAAAAAACTAATTTATTGAAACTCATGAGCAACAAAATGATCAGACATATTATACAATAACATACAACTGTAAAGAACACCTGAAGCAGGAATGCAGTACTAAACAAATGAAGGACTTCACACAACAATTTGATGAGACATTCAATGCTACTTACAAAAATAAGTTGACACAGAGCAATAAGACTAGTCAATAGTCCATTACCCATACTGTATATTTATCAATGGCCTTGAACTTGAACTAGTAAAATAAACTTACCTGAATACAACCAGACGGCTGATTACACTTTCTGAACTAATAGCCCACTGTGAAAACATCTTAACTAAAATTTGAGAAGGAAGCTCACGCTTTGAATCCAGTGCGCATTTTGTTCAGGAAGTGGACAAAAAATATGCTGATAGTCACATCACAGACAATGTTTGCCACCAGAAGGATTAAAATTGAATCCTTCATCAGATACAAGTCAGGATGGTGGCATGCATGTGATAAGTGGATATTCCTACATGAAAAAGTGGTGTCCTCAAAGCTTCCAATGACAGTTTGTTGTACCTGACTAAAGCTTAAACCTGTTTGATTGTATGAGATCAAAGCACAAACTCAAGGGGGTTGGGTACTAAAGCAAAAAAAACACATGAGAATTAACAAAAATCAATGAAAGTTGCTTACTCAATCCAGCAACTAGTCACTAGTAAGAAACACCATCTAAATACACAATAAAACTTACCCAATTGCACAAGGGACGTGGCAAGCTACATAAGAAATGGTTAGTATCTAATGCATGCAGGCATGTATGCAGAATACTTCATACTATAAAAACAACACATGGTTTCTGCCATTGATGTCCAACACTTACTAAAGTCAACTGAACAAATTTTGACACTGAAAATGGATATAAAACTCACAGCGGTATACTCTCCATGCATAGAAGCTGACAAAGTCAAATCAAACTTTCAGTTGACAACCGCATGAGCTCACCTCTGACAGATTGATGTGACAATGACCTATACAATGCCCTTTAGCAAGAACTAAAAAAAGTTGACGGAGACTCAACACACAGTTATTGTAACAGAAGTCTGCCAACAGCGTTAGACTGAGATGAGGTCAATGAGATGACATACTGCAGACCCCCTAGATTGCAAAGGTTACTATGACTTGAGATAATTGATCGAGTCAGACTCACCAAGGGACATCCATGACTTGCCATTTATTTTCAGGTAACCTGGATAAGATGTAGAGATAGTGCACTGCTTGCATTATGAAAGCCGTCTGGACACATCCCATGGTGCTATTGCAAGGTAAATTCAGCCCTTGGGTTTTGTATAGACAATGACATCGGGCCCACAACAGCACTCCAACCTGGGCAAATCAAATAGATGCTTTTTGACAAAAAATGCAGGGACTTACTAGTCCTTTCAGAAATCTATGATCACCACAATACGAGCGGAAATAAAACACCGTCTGTGAGCATGTTATTCCAAAAAGCCTAACTGAAAATTAGATCATAAAAGAATACAAGAAATGACCTCACACAAAACTAGCCATTGCAGCTGAATAACCAATAAGAAAAAATAAGGATTTTGCCATTCGATGGTAAAAGACATGCCTGCAAGGACTGGTCCATTAATTGTCCCTATGTTTGACATTGATGACTGACGCAGATGAATTTAGGAGCCCTATTAAATATTGGACCAGCGCCGATTTCTCAAGCCTCAAACAGGGGTTACCCTGGCCGTGATAGAAGTATCTCACAAATATACTTCAAATCAAAGTACACATCTGTTACGAGACTCAGGCGTTTTATCAAAAGATGAAACCGTCACGAGCGATAATTATGGATCTTTTGTTTACCTGAGAAGTCCGTGCCTTCTTCTGCCACTCTGCTAGGTTAGATTTCTGTAGGGCCGCCTTCTTGTCTTTCCATGTTTCCATGGCGGTCTCGTTACACGTACTTCATTCTATTCTATAATCTCGTCATTGAGTCGATTAACGATCAAACGATGTGGTGTGATAAATGAACATTCCATCGTTCAATCTGTCTGGAGACCCGGAGTTTGATAGATTAACATTGCATTGTTCAAGGGTAGCCTATGATTCGCAACTCGGTTCAAATCAAGTTTGTTTGTGTGAACATAAACTGAATGAACCAGGATTCCTGGACTTTGATCCAAATTCGTATGGTACAAAACCAAACTTCTAATTGTTTTATCATGTCTTTCACCTGTAAAGAAGGGACAGGACCCACGTATAAACAGCCGTCCAGTACATATGATCAGGGGTTTTCATGATATCCTGTTGACATCATTACCTGCGCTGTGCCCACCATGAACCCCAGCTCCCCTTGTCCCCATCCATAATTGGTACCATCTCATTAGTACATGGAGAGGATGCAACCCTAATGCAGATGACGAAGAATTGTTTGAGAAATCGAGCCCATCTAAGTGTTTCAGCCATGATTATTCTGAGACTAAAAAGAGGTGAACGACAAGACTGCACCATGTACTCTGTGTATTTCCAGCTCAGGTGGTCGTCACGAGTTTATCGTTGTCCATGGGAAGGCGTAGAAGAAATTAACAAGAGGTAAAGAGGCTGGACGAAGACTACGACAACTTCAAGTATTGTCATGGGCTCAGTGATGTCCAAGTGTCGACATGTCCGACTTATGAGACTCAAGCATTTGAAATAAGTTCCACCAAAAGTACTCACTAATCATCTGTCAGATGGTTGGCAGTACATCACGAAACACTCAGACAAGCCGTGGAACCCAAGGAGCGCCAGCCGTGATATCTCCAGGGTATCTGTCCCATGTATGGGAAAAGTTACGGTCATGCTGGCAAGGTATCATGCAGCGTGAGAGAGTCTACTGCCGATGAAGATGTGTTGAAGTTTTTTGTAAACTCGCACTGTGGACCGTGATAGAAGCAAGTCCGTTACAAGGCAAGTCTAACCCAAATTCACTAACGAAACACATCAGTCATCCTTGTAGGTAACGTTGTAGTTGTCAAAGCTTCTGGCACGGGCGACCGAATCATTTGTTGAAGTAAATGACGATTAACTACGGTCACTATCGAATGACGCAAATATCGAATCATATACACGTATGTACAAATCGTTTATCTAATTAACTTATTATCGCATATATAACTCACGAATGATGCGTATATGAAATCATACTTATTATCTACTTTAAAAAGTCATAGCAACCTGGAGTCAAGTTATCTTCCGATCTTGACTCCAGGTACAGTAATCATTTCACCTTATCATACACGTACTTATCAAGTTATCTTCCGATCTTGACTCCAGACTCCAGACTTCAGATCTATTGTATATTATAGGCTACTCGAATACATCGTTTTATATTATGCTGCGTCATCATTGCTACTAGGATCCTGCTCTGAGGTTCTCAAAATACTGGTGGATATTGAAATATATCGTTCAAAGTTAATCGTTGATTTCTCAATAAGGTAAGTTTAATAAATTTATACTCCCAACGTCCCGAACGAGAAATATTACTCGACCTCGCTGTGGACAATAGGTTAATCAGCCTCCAATATCAAGACCTACGGGATGTAGAACCCCAAAGGCCAGTCCGCACGTCGGGAGCACCCGGGCATGATCAAGACGCAGATATACCTAACCCTGTAGCACACCCCCGAGGAAGCGACATATCGTCTTTTATCTTGCTCTTGCCGTGATTCTCAAGGTAAGAGATGTGGATCGTTCTGATGATGATTGTCATAAAAATTGCTAAATTCATTGTGCGCGATGGATACAAACGGCGGTATGGGTATTATTTCTAGAATTAGTCATTAGGTAGTGGAGCAATAAAAGGCAAGAAAAAAGTAAAACATCAGAATTTTTTCCCTCCAACCTCGTGTGGTTACCAATCTTACGGAGTACATATTTGTGGATCAAGAATATCCATATGGTTGACTGATTACAAAAACTATCCCAAACAGGGAGTTGCAAAAATTTGAGCAAATCGGTGGATTGCAACACATCAGCCTCACCTTTTTCTGATCGGACTTCAGATATCAGCAGACTAGTATCTGCATAGTTGAATTTGCTCTCGATCGCATCTAAGGCTTAAGTACTGAGTACTGAGTACTTTTAACCTTACAGGGCTTTTTCAGAATCTGAGCTCAAGAAGTCGTATGACGATATCCAAAATGTCTTGTGCTATCATTGTCCAAACAAACCTTAGTAGGACTAATTATTTGTATTCCAGACGACGCTGTTGCCGAATGAGAAAACTGGATATCTACTTGATCAAAGGGGGAGGGGGGGGACCAGAAGTGAAGCCTTTTTAGAGTTCCTTGTGGTCAACTTGAACGAACATCCTGAGTTTCTCAGGTTCGTGTTCGTCCTTGGGGCTAAGATCTCCGGGAGCAAAGTTCCCTTAAAGATCATCTGGTTTTTAAAAAGTAAAAAAAAAGATAGAAAGGGAACACGCACCTTCGCGGAGTTGACGTTCGGCTGCGTGGCGATCACCAACCCGTGTATATGGTGTTCCTGGTACAAAAAGAGGAGCTTTTTCAAAGAGGGCGTCCATTTCTGCAAAGCAATGCATGCATGAAATGATGTATAACGAACATGAAGTCATTTCAATGTACCTTCAAGGCGACGTCCAGTTGTCTCAGGGAAGAATGCCCAGATAAACAGAGCATTCGAGTGACCGCAAATGGCGAAGACAATGTAATATTTCCAGCCAATATGCAAGAATGCGATGGGGGTAACCTGAGCAATGAAGCTGTTCAATTTTGGGGTCAGAGTCATGAAATGAAGAACTATGATTGAGTACGGACAAGTTGGAGATCCAGGATGATGAACTTGTGATGGCGGTGCTTTTGGCGCGAGTACGGGTGGAGAAAATCTCAGCGGGATACGCCCATGACAATGGACCAATGCAGGAGCTGAAGAAGAAATTGAAGACCCATGTTGTAACTGCAATGAGGACGCTGGGATCAAAGGACATGCCTCAGAAAAGTGATACATACTAATGAAGATATAGTGGGCCTGATGTGCGAAATTTCATATGCAAAGTCAGCAACATGCATGTCATGGAAGTCATAAGGCCCACAGCATTACTAGACGCACGTAAGTACCTCGGAACAGTATACATGAAGGAAGACTTTACTTGTGGACAGATCCGGGCCAACAGGCCATCAGGATGGATCCGACAACGAACGAAAGTCCCGACACAATGTTTCCGACAATGAGAGGCATTCTACGGCCGGTATGATCAACCCAAAGGATACAACAAGCTTCACCGATGAGCACGATAATACTGTTGATAGATTGGAATAGGAGTACACGATTGGCGGTGAAGCCCATCTAATGATGACCCGAACGCTACAAGTCTCCTCAGAGGCTTGTATGACAGATGAGGCAACAGACCGTTGTGAAGATCTGTTGTATTCCAAATCAGTAATCGATGCAAATGGCAGGTCTCTTATTCAACATACAATTGTCGAGTAGCATTGAAGAGCACTGACACCGGTCATTTGAACAGAGAACTGCAAGATGTAGCCAAGAGTCAGACAACGAAAGTTGGCAGGTATAGTGAGGAGCTCCAGCCAGCTAGGTTCTCCGATATCGCGCGGCTTGTCAATGTCAGCTTTCATATCCCTAATTTGAGCGAGTACGAAAGCGTCTTCCATATCACCATTGGCATGGAGGCGAGCGAGGCTTCGTGTTGCTGCTCCCATCGGCCCTTTTCTGCAAGCCAGCGTGGACTGCGTAGTAGCTTTAGCTGAGCCGTCAAAATCAAGGCCGAAGTACATACGATTCAGGAAGAAGAAAGATGAAGGCAACGAGGGGCAGAGCAGGAATAATCTACATCATTCGTCAGTGGAGACGCGTACAATAAATTACCGACTCACCTGTATACCGAGTGGAACCCTCCATTCAGCTTGCGAACCTTTCAGACCGGAAGAAGTACCGTACGTCTAAGAAATATAGTGAAAGGCCGTGAAATGCGCATCAAACGAGGGACTTACAATCCAAGAGGCAATGAAGGCACCAATGCCAAGCATATCCACGAATACTAGGATGAGAAATTTCAGCCTAACAATCCACGTCAGGTTGAATGTTTCATGAAAGCGCAACATCATGAACCTGGTACAAGGGTGCAAGGTCGGACATGAATCCAACGCCAAATCCGGCAAAGAAGCGGCCCGTGAGCATCATATCCATGTTCTGCGCGCCGGTTTGTAGTGCACCCCCAAGACTAAGGGGAAATCATGTGAGCACCGGCCCTACACAGTGTCATTGTGGACCACATACATGTAGATAACTGCACCGATCTGGATTGCAACGCGCCCCCCAAGGTTATCAGCAAGATATGCAACGGGGAACATTCCGAAAAAACATCCAAGGACTAGGGATGCGCCTCAGCACATGATCTTGCATAAATAGCATAAGGAAAACTTACCAAAAATAGGAAGCTTTATCAAGCATATTTTTCTGGGCATTGTGAAGAGTGAATGCAATGATGTGGTCTTTAAAATGGTACAGATATGTAGCATCTTCTTATTTATATTTTGGTCTGTTGCTCATAATTCATACAGACTTTGACTGTTGGCTAAGCTTTAAAAAAAAATGGCACCAATATCAAAGCTGTTTTGCAAGCCATGCTTGATTTTGACTGTGTAGTAGATCAAAACAAAAACTCTTTGGCAATGCTCAAATCATTTTGAAAAGCATTGTGTGAAGTTGGAAAATCAAGTCAATTTATTCTTTTATATATTATCTAGATGCTTATTTTGATTTTAAAATCAAGGAGGTATTGATAACTGCTTCTAGATTTTTGCTGTCATTGTTGGCAACTGCCTTCAGGAGGATCATGTAAGGATGACCTTTGGAGACTGCAGCTCAATTATATAGCTGGCAGAGGAAAATCTAAAGTATATCAATAAGATATGCAACAACAAACTAGTAGAGTACTAACTTGGCAGAGAAAGATCTAAGGAGAACAAGTTTGAGAAGTCAGTTTGCCAGTCATCTGAAAATAATCCAAAAGAGTCACATGACTAGTCATATGGTCACATAGTCACATGTTATATGTGTTTTGTCAATGGGTGTAATAGGTGACAATTATGCCACAGTCATGGTTGCCTGCTTGAATCACATGCTCTGATCACACGTAAGGCTGAGTTTCAAAAGAGGAAGTTTTTCCTGCATAGGTAGACATTAAAAAGTCCCTCTTTTCAGACTCAAACTCTGAGTTGGCCAAAATTGGATCTTACAGCTAATAAGGAAGTGAAATTCCACAGTCCAGCCAAGAACAAAATTGATAAGTTAGAAAATAAAATGAACAAATTGGGCTAAAATGAAGTATGTCTGAAAAAAAAAAGATGCTGGCTGCTCTTTAAAGGTGGTTTCCTAACAGACCAAGGCCTTGAGATAATTGTTGCAATTCCAGGTCTGACAAATGTAAGTATTTCTTTGGCTCATTTCATGAAACACTTTTGATATTATTCAGATTTTTGCTGAATACTTCTGGCTTGATGACAAAACTTTTTTAGCATTGACCAAATGCAAATGTTAGGTTCTGCTAATATTTGAGGCTCCTTTCTAGGCAAGACCTTATTATGTGAACTAAAAGTGGCTGAGCACATGAGTTCTGGGGCTTGTGAGCAAGTTTCAAGAGTGACTACAGTGCAAATTGGATGAGTAAGAATCAGAAATATAGCTCAAAGTTGCTAAGTAAAGTCTGATGTTGTTTAGAGTGGTCTGAACGAGATAGATGAATTTTGGAATAATTATTGAGTAAGAGGTTACTGATTAAGTCAAGGTTTAAGGGGTCAAGCAAATAGTTGAAACAAGTCAAGGAGGTTTGGGGCCTAGAATGAGTTACAAAATGGAGTGTAGTAGCAGGGGAGTTCTGAAGGTTTGATGAGGTAAACTGAAATAGAGTCAATGAAAATAGAGTAGGGATATATAGTATGGATTAGGAAATAATAGATGAGTCAATATGAGGAGTCTAGAGTAGGTTCAGATATGAAACAAGATGAGATTAGAGGTAGAGTCATGTTTTAAAAATTCAGTTGAAAAAAAATAAGTTAAGATTAAAATGAGATAAATAATAAAGAGACAATTCAAACACAAGCTTTAGTAGTGTCAAATCTATACAGTCTGTGAAAATATCACAGAGGATATTGATATAAAGAAGCTTATAAATAAGCTCAACAAAACTTTTGATGCACTAAAAGCAGAAGTCAAACATTTGCCCAGCTTTCTTGCAGGGGACCAAGACAATAATGACAACACAACTTTGAAAAATGACTCCAATGTTATTTTGTCAGATTCTGCTGATAATAGGGGGCCTCCTGCAGCAAGCAAATCTTTATTCAGCAGACTTGACATCTATAGGACAGTTTCTAACCTACAGGCTCATAAAAGGAAGTCTAGAGCTTTGTAACAAGACAGGGAAGTCTTCAGGAGCAAGCAAGAGCATGAGGCAAAGGAGTACAAGTGTTATAACCTCTAACTCAAGAACCACCTCCAAAGACCTTTCCTGGGATCTCCACACAGCTTCTCTGCCAATTCCAATACATATCAACTCCCCCACCACCCTCTCCAACCACACATAACCAGATCACACCTACCATCATACAGTGGCTCAAAAAACTGTCCCAATGTTTTATACTTTTTGAAAAATGACATTGGCATGAAGAATTGGAAGTATTTAAAATTCTGGTTAAATCATATAAAATACTATGGCATCATGGCTACAAATTGCATTTTAGCTTATGTAATTTAAATCAAAACTGATAACATAATGGCCATTTTAAAATATTCACTCATTGGGACAGTTTTTTGAGCATTTCTAATTTTGGTATTTAGTACTTTGTATGTCCTTCATTTGCCTTGATAACTGCTTGAATCCTTCTAGGCATGTTTTCTACCAGTTTTTGGCATACCTCTGCTGGTATTCCATCCCACTCCTTTGCAACCCTCTCCCACAATTCATGCATATCATGAGAAGGTGTTTCATACTGCCTAAGCTGCTCTCAGAGGTGTTCAATAGAGTTAAAATCAGGAGATTGGGCTGGCCACTAGAGGACATTGAAGTTGTTGTCTTGAAACTACTTGTTAGCCCTCTTGGAGTTGCGTTGGGATCATTGTTCTGTTGAAGAAAGTGGGTACCCTCTTCTATCTCCAACTTTTCAAAGCTCTCCTTTGCTCTATCATACAAAATTTCACAGTACTACTCTGCATTCATGATCCCCACTATCTCTACCAGCTTTCCTACCCCATTCCAACCCATATAGCCCCATACCATGAGATTATTTCCTCCTCCATATTTCACAGTAAGTGTAGTGGTTCAGTTTGAAATGCCTTCTCCTTGTAGCTTCCACACATACTGCTTTTCATCTGATCCAATTCTGTTAATTTTTGTCTCATTTGTCCACAACACTCTTTTTCAGTTCTTCACAGTCCATTCTGATGTCTTGAGCCTATTTAAGTTGTAGTTGCCAATGTCTAGTTGCTCCAGGATGATTTTCCTTGTCTACCTCCAACTCTCTACCAATCCTCCCAATAGTAGACTTTTCTAGACCAGTTTTAGCCCCAATCCAATGCAGAGCATCATGAAGGAGAAGTAGCTTTCATGATGGTGGTTGAAGATCACAAGGTATCGTAGTTCAACCAACTTGAACCACTTCCAAATATAACCAAACATGGTCACATGACTCTTTTGATATTTCCACATGCAACTTACTCTTTATTTCTGACTAAAATAGGGATAAACCTGCAAAGTTGAAGATGCTCAAAAAACTGTCTCAATGAGTGAATATTTGAAAATGGCCATTACTCCATCAGTTTTGATTTAAATTACATAAACTAAAATGCAATTTGTAGCTATGATGCCACAGTATTTAAACAGAATTATGAATACTTCCAATCTTTTATGCCAATATCATCTTTCAAAAAGTATAAAACATTGAGACAGTTTTTTGAGCCACTGTAATACTTACTTTTTCTGTTAGTAGCATCATGGAATTAAGTTCTTTTTAATCACCCTACACTTCAGATTTCTTTTCCTAACTCTAAGTAGCTAACATTTCTTCTGCTGTGTTTTTGCTGCATTTTTCTTGACTCTGTCCTTGTCAGGGGACTACTAGTTCACCACTACTTTTTCACTCCTCAGCCCGGTCCTCTACTCTCTGAACACTTCTCAACCTTGCTCTCAACCCTCCAGTCCTCT
>JAGGAT010001070.1:0-12179 GCA_017657195.1 Termitomyces sp. T70a | reverse complement strand
GCACCTTTCCTTTCATCACTACACATTCAATCCACTTACCTGCCTCTGGGAACCTGTCAGGACTCTTGCTCATTACCAATACGCTCAGCACAAAAGTGCTAAGTTCTGTCACTACCAACTGCATTTAGCAAACTTTTGGGCGCATCAGTGGCCATACAAAATCTTGAGCAGACTCATCAAATCACTCAAGGCCAGCTCGAGTTGGTTGAGAGGGCACAGAAACTGCAGTCTACAGAGGCATTGGTCAGTCATTCTCTATCTGTCTGTGTCCTCTGCTTATTCTTCATTGTTAGGCTACCATTTAAAATCTCCAGAGTCAGTTGTCAAATCTTCATTGGACCCACAAAACAACTTTGAGTCAACTGCAAACAACCAAAATGGAAAAGGAGAGTCTTGAAGCACAATTATCTGCTGAAAAGAAGTCTCTTCAAGAGAAAACAGTACACCTTCATCAATCAGCTTTTCATCATTTCAGCTTTAACCTTTTCTCAGGTTGAGTTGGCAGCATTGAAATCTGTTGAGTTGGAGCTGAGTGCACAGTCTGTCAAATCAACAGTTGGTCATTCTTTGTTTGCTTTTATTTTCTGCTTATTATCCAATACTTAGGTAACCATTCAAAGTCTTCAGAGTCAATTGCAGACAGCCAAGGAATAGCAACAGACCCTGGAGATTCAAATATATCTGTTAAAGAGGGCCTTCTCCAACAGAACACAGTAAGACTTTTGCCCATCAATTTCTCATCATTTTTGCTCTGACACTTTTGTCAGGTTGAGTTAGCAGCATCGAAAGACGTACAATCAGAAATGAGCATGCAGTCTGCAAAGGCTTTTGTCAGTAACTGATTTATGCGTTTTTCTCTTCTTCGTTGATTCCTTGTTGTTAGGCCACTATTAAAAACCTTCAGAGTCAATTGACAAGTCTTCAGAACACCCATCAAAATAATCTGAGTCGAAAACAGGAGGAATTAGTGACTGAATGGAAGAAGGTTCAAGAGAATGCAGTAAGCCTCTGGCATCATTTCTTGTTGTTCCAGTCAGCTCAAACACCCTTTGTCTCAGGTTAAGCTGGCAGCTTTGAAGTCTGTAGAGTTAGATACCAGTACATGGTCTGCAACAGAGGCATTGGTTGGTCACTTCCTGCTTTCTTCTTATCTTTCAATGTTAGGCGCTTCAGGATCAATTGTCAGCTCTTCAAGAGGCACACTGAGCTACCCAAATCAAACAAGACAATCTTCAAGTTCAGTGTGATCAAGCACTGAAACAGACGCAAGAGGCACATTTACAACTTGATCAAGTGCAGAAGTTGGTTGGCAAGCTCAGCATTGTATGTCTTTCATTTTGTTTACTCCCTCAGGTTTTCACTTCCCCTGTCGCAGGAAAAGAGTGTTCATGAAGATGCTTTGACCAAGCTTAAACAGAGGATTTCTGCTATGGAAGGAAAGAGATCCCTGCATGCAGCACAATCAAATGAAACAATGCAAGCTGAGTCCTCTGCTGCCAAATATCCTTCAGATGAGGATGTCATACTTGATGTCGCAGACCAAAATGGATATGATCCTGACACAGAATCTGAAGATGACAGCAACCAAATGCCTATTGATGGAGATGACATGCCCAGTACCACCAACTCAAGGCCTGCTCATTATGAAGGGCAGCAACAAACTGTCTCTGACTTTGCTGATGGAAGACCTTATCATGCTGGAAAACAGAAAGAAAGTTTGCCCAACCTATCAATGCCAGTCGACTATCAAGTAAATTCATACTATCTTCAATTATCAAATTTTTGACTTGTTTTTTTCTCAAGCTGTTTGGAATGAGTCCCCATTCTTTGCCATTCAAAAGCTCCTCACATTCATGTGCATCATCTCAATATGTTCTTGATGACCATCTACTGCTTCAAAACCAAATGATTTGCTTGAGTCCCACTCGGCAACGCTGTTCTACGTGTTGCCTAGTCCTTATTCTAAGAGTGTTTGCTCACCATCTATGATTGCGACTCCTTCAAAAAAGTCCAAGCAACGCAACTGTGATGACTTTGTATGAATGGACATGCTTCCTAAAACTGGTTGATTGAAATACCAGCCCACTTTGTTGCCCATGATCAAAGAAGATTTGGTTCTCACCCCTTCTCACCTTCACAGCTCTTTTAAATCATCTACCACTCCTCAAATGGTGAAGAGTTCAAAACTTCAAGGGACCAAAGAGGATGACAAGAGCACTCCTTTAAATGACGTGACTAAGCCATCTCTCAATGTTGCTAGGAGACTCCGAGGTGGGGCTGATCATAATAACAGCAGTAGTGGTGACGTCGAAGACAACAAAGACAGCGACAATGACAACAAAGACAATGACAATAGCATTGTCTATGACAGTGATGACATGGGACCTACTCTTAGAAGACTAGAGGATAGAGTCTTGGCCTTACGCAGTGATTTTGATGCAACTATGCACATATTTCAAAGGGAAAAAGGCATTAGACAATGGAAAATGCCTTTTTCCAAAAGAAAAAGCTGACAAAGAAATGGCATAACATGTTTCTTTTACACTTTTTCCAATGGAAACATTTTCCAGCGCCCGCAGTGACTAGCGTTGCCTCTCTCCTGAATCTACTGGCAACATCTGGGGGTGACTTGAACCATTTCTTGATGGAGACTAAAGATATTTCATCTACTCTTGCATCTGTGGAGCATCAGAAAAGTGTCCATGATTCAAGTGAGAGCCAGACCAACAATGAAAGGCCTACAAAATGTAGGTGAATTGATGAAGAACAAGCAAGTAAAGTCAATGAAGCAGGAGACAGTCATAGTCAAGATGAAAGACTGGTGAGTGCAATAGTCAGAGTCAACTGTGATGAAGTCACATCATCCCAAAAAGTGGCACCAGGTCAATCCAAGTCAGCCCAGTGGCAGCAAGTCCCTCAATAGTGTTCACTTCTGGGGCTAGTTCCCCATTACATATAGGGGCAATGAGGATATTGGAGGGAATTCCCTCCAAAAACTGCTCTCAGATCGTAAACTCATTGGAAAAGATGGCTATATTCTGAGCCTGGTCAAGCAGGGCATTATAGAAGCCCTGCACTCCCTCTTCAGCCATATACCTTACTCTGCAGAATGCATCACAAGCATCCTGCATTGTAGAAGATTGTACAAAGTGATTGTACAGTCTGAGGACCATGTCCTTGAAAGTCCAGTGTGCCTGCGCCCAATTTACATGTATAACATGGTGCAGATACCATTTGAGTGCTGAAGCACTCAAATAATCCACGAGAGCAAGAACTTTTTCACATTCTCATTTCTCTCCTCCTAGCTGAGCCATTGCATAGTTCACGCATACACTCATCAGCCAATCTTCAAGTTCACTGAACTTGGATGACCCAGTGTAAGGAGTCATGACCTTCAGAGATTCAGGTTGTTTACCTTTCACCCCTTCAGGCATTGTAACTCAAACAGCTAAAAGCTGTTTGATCATTGCCTGCAGACAATTGTGCATCATCTGACAATGAAACTTGTGAGCTTCCTCCACTCCAGGAGTGGCAAAACACCCACGGTGTTGAGGAGGCATCTCAAACCTCCTTGGCTGCCGCATTTCCATACCCACTCGAGGGTATGAAGGTCTAGTATGACCAACATTGGTCATCCTTGAATCCACTACCACACTTTCAATACACATTGGTGGGTCCCTTGTGATGGGCGCAGGTAGGGGAGATCCCCTCCAAGCATCAGATGCTCCAAGGCAAGCCTCACCCTCCTGCTTTACTGTTGAAGGGAGTTCTGGTTGAACTCCACTCAGATTGCAGGTGTCAACAGCAATGTTCTCTTGGAACCTTACACCCTGATCTTCAATGAAGGACTAACCATAGTCCTTCAGATCATCTTGACAGAATTTCTGTAAAATGACATGGTCATTCCATGTCAACCCTCATTGTTGGGGTATATCACACCGCAGTGGAGCACAATTGGGATCTGCTGTAAAAGCAGATCCTCCTTCAGTCAATGCAGCTTTGTTAAGCACAATTATCCCTAACACTGCTCTCCTCTATTGTGGCCTGTCTGACCGCATAGTTCTGGGGAGTTTCCCCAGGCTGCTGAGGAGCATGAAGCATTGAAATGCTTAATTAACTGGAGACAACAACAATGGTTTGTCCTTTTTGGGCAAGGGGGATGGCCATTCAAAGGATACTTGGGATCCTCAAAGCTGCTTTCTCTCCAGGTATTCCTTTACGTCTTGCTCCAAAAAATCAATGTAGAGTTCAATGAACTCTTCTGGGGCATTGGGAATAATATTATCTCCTAAACTTTGCTGAATTGCAATATGTTTAGCCACTCTAGCGGCTAACTGTTGCCTAGTAGAGGCTTTGGGAACCTCTAAACAATCCCTCCAGAATGCAAGAACTCTCTAGTTGAGAATCTCATTCAGACCCCTGTTCTGTGATCTGAATCTGAGGTATCAGGTGCTTCCTCAGCAACTATCTCGACATAGGCTGAGAATATTGTTCTTTGCCCTAAACCTGATGATAGGCCAGCTTGCAATGGGGCTGGCTCCTCCACATAGGCTTTCCTATGGGTACCCTGCACACCTATCAAGGTGTTGAGGTTGCACAGTTCCAACTACAGAGCTCTGTTGGAGCTTGGTCTGGCTCACCCCTCATCATGCACTAGAAGAGGCTGCTCCAGTCTCTCCACTCTGTGCAGACAGTTGACCATCAGATGATGGTCAAGTGGGCATAGTGGAGAAAAGGCCTCCTGGCATTCCTCCAATTCCCACACCCACAGCACAACATGACATGGCATCACTTCCTAATTCCTGTGGAGTGCTCTGAGGCACTCCACTCACCAAGTTCCCAGGATCATGTCCAGAAACTCCTCTTTCCATGGACATTGATATGCCCATTCCCTACTATAACAGTTTCACTCCAAACCTGTTTTAGTACAATCACTGATGGTAAAGTTTGAACTTCTTTTGAGGAAGTTTGGTCGCTTGCTGTAGCAAAGATAGTCAATGCAGGTTGACTTAAAAAAATGTAATGCTGTTGCTGAGCCTTTCACATACAAGACCATAAGTCAGAACCTATCTATTGATTCTGGCTATGGTTGTGTGAAAAAGACTACTTGAGGTTACATAAGATATCACTACTTATATAATAATTAACAATTACATAATTAATAAATAATGATAATAATAAAGTAAGAGTACTTTATACTAAGTACTGTAATGAACATGATCCATTACATCATTGCTGCTGTTCTGACTTTGGTTGTTGTTGTTACATGTGTGGGTGTTTTTTTTCCAGGGTAAGTCTTCCTTGCACATCTACTGTTTTCAACACTTGCTTACAGTTTTCAGCAATTGGGGTATATTTGGAAGCTTTATTCAGTATCTTGGTTGGAGACCAATGCATTAACATAGAAGTCCAGAGTGGTGCCACAGATGTGGCCAGCAAAGATTTCAGCCATGTAATCTAGAAATGGTGGCATGCTAAAGAGTGGTGAATAGTAGCCCCATTTAGTGGCTCTAGACTGTGGGCAAAATGGAGATTACTGTTCTTTTTGATAACACAGAACTATTGTGAGCAGTAAGTGCTGTTAGATGGCTCATAAGACACTTGCTGCTATCACACTCCACATCTTCCCAAGCAAAGGCCTTGTCATATTTGCTTATAAGGTCAGTAAGAACATTGAGTTTGGGGGCAGTAAGAAATCCTATATTATAGTCAGTAAAGAACTATTTGTAGCAGTTAGCAGTAAAATGTCCATTAGGTATAAAGAGCAGCAGATTGGGGTTGAGAGTCAGTAGGTCAGCAAGGGGGTTGCCAATAATATCATGCTTAATGCAGAAGTCTTCAAAGATGGCACTAGTGACAGGTTTGATTTTCTGAGCAACAGGCTTATATTTCTTCTTGACTTGTATGCCTTTCCTTTTGAGAGGATTGGCAGCAGCAGCATGAGTAGAAAGTTGAGTTGTCTGTGAAAATACAAGTGGCAGTAAGTCTAAGTATGCTAATGAGGCAGCATTAAATAAAGTGGCAAGATACATATCAGTGGTGGCATGATTTTTGAAACAATTGGAGACAGTGAGATAGAGATAAGCTGTCAGGTCCTGCTGACCTGAGAGCCTTTCCTAGTAAGCAAGTGCCAAACTATGTAGACACAGCATCAAGAGCTCCAGGATGGGTGTTTGGTTCTGCTGACCCAGGGGCCTTTCCTAGTAAGCAATGACCTTACAAGGCACAAGCAAGTGCTGAACTATGTAGATGCAGCGTTGAGAGCTCCAGGAGACATTCCAGAGCATGACATGGCAGGGAGAGTAAGTTCCAGGGTTACAGGACTTGCTCCAGGTTCAAGCTGAAGGCTGGGAGTTGAGTCAATGGAGGGGTTCCAGCAACAAGACAAAATTGGAGTGTTAGAGTTTAGTGCATGCCAGTCAATGAGGTGCGTGCCAAATAATAGGTCAAGGCAAGCACAAAGGAGACTAAACAAGCACAAAGAAGAAATCAGACAGAAGTTTTAGGAGAACAGAGACATGGGTTGTTATTGCTAATATCAAGACTAAGGTACATAGGAGCCACCTATGGTCCTTATATACTATGGGAAGGAGAGGGCACTGTCTATAAAGGGTTCTGGGCAGGTCTTGGGATTGTATGTGTAGTAGCGGGGTAGAGGACAGCCATATTGAGGAGATTGCATGGGCGGTCTGCAAGATTGATGAGAGTTCTGGCAGTGGCATGACAAGTGATGGCCAGGTGATCCACACAATGGGTGATGGCCTGGGGTGATGCAGAGTGGCTGGGTGATCTGTGTAATGGCCCAGGGTGATGGCCCAGGAATGCACATGATGGCAGCATGTGAGGTGCATGATGGTGGTGTGTGGTTGGGGGATTGTGGCAGGGTCATTTGGAATGGTCTTGAGAGGGTTGGGGCTCCAAGGGGTGTTGGAAGGGGCTTCAGGGGGTGTTGGGTGAGGGTTGTGACAATGGGCTCTGGGGCACAAGATGGTGAAAAGAGTAAGTCCCAGGGTTAAAGGACTTACTCTGGAGCTGAATGGAGGTTGGGGCATTGAGTCAATGGAGGAGTTCTGGTGATGAGACAAAATTGAGTTAAGAGGCATAGTGTGTGCCAGTTGATGATGTGCATGCTGAACTAGGAGACTAAGGCAAGCATGGAGGAGACTAAAGCAAGCACAAAAGTAAATCAGACAGAGAGTTTAGATGGACAGAGACACAGATTGTTATTGTTAATATCAAGACTAAGATACATGGGAGCTACCTATGGTCTTTATATACTATGAACAAGGAAGGGTATTCTGAGAAGAGTTCCAGGGTGGCTATGGAAATTCTACATGTAGTGGTGGAGTGGAGGTTAGCTATATTGAGGAGATTGCATGGGCAGTTTATGAGATCCACAAAGGTTTGGGTAGTGGTGTGATGCATGCTGGCCAAGTAATCTGTACAATGGCTGGGTGATCTGCATGATGCATGGTGGCCTGGTAATCTGCATGATGGCCTGGGAATGTGTGTGATAACAGCATGTTGCTGGGTAATAGGAGCACAGTTGTTGGGGATGGTCTTGGGGAATGTCAGGGCTCCAGGAGTTGTTGGAAGAGGTGTCAGGAGGGTGTCACAACCTGCACTCCTCCAAGCTATCATGCATCATTCTGGGCTATCACACACCTCCCTGAGCCATCATGCATTATCCCAGGCCATCAAGCACTCCTCCAAGCCATCATGCATCACCCTGGGACATCACAAGAACCCCCTGGCCCACCAGCAGATTTATCACAACCCTGTCACAACCCTTCCTCTGCCATCCCCCCAAATCCCCCAACAGCCCCGGTGTTGAGCTCCTGGTTTGGCCCAACACATTTTAAGCCTTTAATCCACCAGCACTGACCCAAGGCGGCAAGACCCCCAGCAGCCCCCTATGAACAAGTCCCCCATGCAGCATCGACGCATCCTCGCAGCCAACTAACAAGACCTACAGGCAATAGTAGAACTACTTATGTGACAATCAGCCTTGCTGCCTGCTCCATGGAAAGTTGCAGACATCACCAGCTCACAGGCTCTCCTCTTCACAAGGAGCGCTCCAATATCTCCAAACTTGACACATCCCAGTCACGTGACGCATCACGCTCCCCACCTGCATGTGCCGCCCCTGGGACAATTAATGAAAGCCATGCCATCACCTCCACACCCAGCTTCCACACTCTGCCAGCAGTTCCCACCGCCATCAGCAGATCACTGCCGGCTTGGCTTTTCTCTTCAAGTTGGAATATGTCCATATTTGACTTAATAATGATAGCTGATCAACAGCTGGCACTTTCTAGCACCGCCATCACATGCCACATTACAATTTAGCACCCACCCTTGTTAGGACCTTGATTGACGCCCTGCACATTATGTGGTGGCACACCCAAGCTAACTGCCCACATGACACTCCCTGAATATCATTTACCTTCCTTATAGTATTATTATCAGACCTTCACTTACATTTCATTAGCGGTGACTATTAGAGTTGTTGCCAACCCTTCACTAAGTTGCCGCCGTCACTTACTATAAATACCTTACCATTTGTCAGTAGAGAATCATTGAATTGCACCCAGCACCTTTACACCCAAGTCCAGATCTCTAAAAAGCTCACTCAAGGCACTAAGCAATTAGCGACCACATCCTACTTCCTCTCCGTCAAAAGGTTCTTAGTGCGACCTTTGTTCCACATCTTAACAGTACTATACAAGTACACTCTTATCACTGGCACCAATGCTTGCCGCCTCTTAGCGCCAATAGTAAAGCTTTGTAAGCTTATTATGTGTTGTCTACCATTCTTCTCAAAATTCTTACTGCCTGTCATCAATCAACAGCAACATCCTCCTCGCTTTACATCACACTCTAAGACCGAGTAATTGGGACCTGCTTGGGACTCCCTCAACACTTCACAAGCCCAACGCGAAACAAGGCTAAGTGCAGCTTACTAGGAAAGCATTTAGCTAAATTTTGGGCACATCACTGGACCATCATGCATTCTCCCAAGCCATCACGCATCACCCTGGGGCATCACAAGAACCCCCTGGCCCATCAGCAGATCACTCAACCCCCACACAGGCCATTTAGCCATCACACATCAAACCACTTGCTGAACATTTATACTGCTGCCAATCATGCGGTCCCCTTGTGCAATCTCCCCAATACAGCTGCCCCCCATCCCACTGCCACCCATAGAATCCCAGAACCTGCCCTGGAGCTCTTCCGAGACCACACACCTTCTACTTGTAGTACATAAGAACCATAGGTAGCTTCCATGTACCTGAGTTTTGATATTACCAATAACTGTCTGTGTTGCTTAACTTCCATCTGAAATCTCTCTGTGCTTGCTTCTGTCTCCTCCATGCTTGCCTTGGTTACTATTCCAGCATGCACATTATCAACTAGCATGCACTCCACTTATTTACAATTGCTTGTCTCCAGGATTCCCCCATTGACTCGACCACTCACCCAGCCCCAGAGTAAGCCCATCACCTCCAGAATTCACTCCCACTGCTGGCACCAGAACCTGTTTCCATCAGAAAAAGTGACAAAGAAGTGTGTTATGCCATTTCCAATGTACATATTTCCAAGGGAAAAAGGTTTGAAACAATGGAAAATGCCTTTTTCTAAGGCAAAAAGTTGCCAAAGAAATGGCATGACACACTTCTTTGTCATTTTTTCTAATGGAAACAGGTTCTGGTGCCAGCAGTGTCCACGCCTATCTCGAGCCCCAAAACCTGCCCCAGAGCTCTCCACCCTGCGTTTACGTAGTTTGGCACTTGCTTGCACCTCATAAGGTTGTTGCTAGGAAAGGCCCCTGGGTCAGCAGAACCTGACAAGATTACTCAAACCCCACACAGGCTGCTTGGCCATCATGCATAATGCCACTTGCCAAATGCTCAAACCACCATCAATCTCACAGTCCACCCATGTGATCTCCTCAATACAGCTGCCCTCCACCCTGCTGCCACCTATAGAATTCCAGAACCTGCCCCAAAACTCTTCTGAGACTACACCCCTTCCACCTGTAGTATATAAAAACCATAGGTAGCTCCCATGTACCTTAGTCTCCATATTAACAATAACAGTCCATGTTTTTGTCTGCTAAAAACCCCTGTCTGATTTCTTCTTGTGCTTGTTTAGTCTTCTTCATGCTTGCCTTGACCTATTTTTTGGCATGCACCTCATTGACTGGCACACACTACAACTTTAAACCCTCCAACTTTATCTTGTCACTAGAGCCCCTCCATCAACTCAATCCCAGCCCCCAGCTCAGATCTGGAGTAAGTTTTGTAACCCTGGAACTTGCCCTCCCCATTGTCTCAAGCCCCAAAACACATTCCAGAGCTCTCAATGCCACATCTATGTAGTTCAGCACTCACTTGCACCTTGTAAGGTCATTGCTTACTAGGAAAGGCCTCTGGGTCAGTAGAACCTGACAGAAAGGCACCAAGAGAGGGTTGTGACATAAGCAAGAGATGAGTCAGCAATAGATTGTGCCTTTTGGGTAGAATTACTAGGAGTTGGCATGTCAGCACCAGAGTCAAGAGTAGAAGAAAGAACTTCAGAAGCAAAATAAGTGGAAGAAACAATATTTACAAAACCACTTTGGTGGTTATAATCAAGCACTAGGGCTTCATCTCTATGGTTATCAGTGTTGCTCACTTCATTGATGGATGCCAAAAATATGAGTGGGCTTCATGGCAATTTTCTGTGCAGATGTGGTCCTTGCTGTGCTTGTAGCAGTAGTGTCCACATGACAAGATTGGCACAGTGTGGTGAAGGCCAGCGTTGGGGTCACAAATCATGAGCATAGTCTCATCAATTAATACTAACTTGGCAACAACATTAAAGGGCCAGCCTAGGAGCAAGTCATAGGTAGGTAAGCAGATAACATGGATCTGTAAGTAGAAGGTAAGGCCACCAATGACACACAGCATATTCTTGGCAAGTTCTAGAGACTGATTGATGGTGCTATTAGCAGATTGCATGTTAAGGATAATAGAAGGGTTGTAAACCAAGCTGAGAGCTTGGAAGTCTTTAGTGCAAGTCAGGATGGTGTGGTCTCCAATGGGTTTTAGTATGTGGAGGTATGATTCTATGGGGTTAATTGAGAAGGTGGCAGCAGTGCTATTGGCAAGTGGTGGTGTAGTGTGAGGTAGTGGTAATGGGGGTGTCATAGTCAGCATTAAATCCTGGGATGGTGCAGATATGGGCTTGCTTTCAGTGGTAGGTATAGTGGCAGTAGGCTTGGCAGTAGGCTTGGTAGTGGGAGCAGTGGTGGAAGTTGCAGCAGGGATATTAGTCATAGGCTTATAACCCTTTAATGGCTGCTGAGACTGCTGGATCTTCATGCTGTCAAAGACCTGGTTCTTAAGGAAATCAATCTCATGCTGTAAGGAGGCAATATGCTTTTTGTGAGAGAGGCTAAGATGAGTGATGATACTATCAAGATGCATGACCTTGTAGATGTATTGCTGCTGCATGGCCTAGTTGGTAGTGGCACCAGTAGATGGTGCATCAGGGTTGTGTTTATGCCACTCATTTATCCATTCCTAGTACATTTTTAGCTTGAAGTAGTTCAGGATATAGACACTAGTAAGCATGACTATTTTGCTGTAATTAGAGCATTATACATGATTTTGGTGGAGGTACTGTTCCAGAGTAACACAGCACTCTTTGGTTATAGTGTCTGATCTGCCCACAGAAGTGGCAAAGACTGCCACCTGTGGTAGTGCTAATCTGAGGAGGTAGTACACAAGTTGAGATAATGGGTTTGATATGAGACATAGCATTAGCAATGGTAGTAGTAATAGCAGCAGTGATGGCAGCATCTATTTCTTCTGTCTTAATGAGTAAGTTGGCAGGAGCTAAAGTAGCAGCAGCAGCAGCAGCAGCAGCAGCAGCAGGAGTGGGTGATTGTGTTCTTCCAAGAGGCAGGCCCAAGTTAGTGTCAGTACCCTTCAGTATTCAAGTATCAGCATTGCAGACTTCTTTATAAGGTTCCTCAGGATGGTGAGTCAGCATGACAATCTCTAGGTGCTTAGTAATGCAGATCTCAGTTACTCAGTCCTAAAATGAGGAGTTTGTAAGGGCGACCTCCGGAGGTTGTGGCTAATCACACAACTGGCAGAGGGGAATCCAAAGTATATTAAAAGGTAAAT
>JAGGAT010001069.1:0-12199 GCA_017657195.1 Termitomyces sp. T70a | reverse complement strand
ACTTACTTCTATTACTTATACATACACTAATACACTTTGGATCTCCCTTTGCCAGCTGTGTGACTGAGCCATAGCTTCCAAAGGTCGCCCTTACAGAAACAGGCATCCAAAAGTGGGGATTAGGATAACAGTTATGTTGGATATAATGGAAAGTCTAAAACCAAAAGTCAGGTGGAGAAAGTGGTCTGTGCATTGTAGAAAGAGGTATAAATAGCCCAAGTAGAGTAGCAAATAGACAGGCAATTAATAGGCAAAGGCTTGGTGGTTCCCAGGGAGTGAATCACTTAGGCTGGAGTTTGTTGAAACACCTCTACATTCAGAATAGTAATATTTTGGAAGTAAATCACCTCAATACACAAGCATCTTTCAAGACATCAGTGTGGAATTAGAAGTGGATTTTCTAAGTCTTCAAAAAAGCCCCAGAACTATTAGTATTACTCTAACCAAGTACTACAACACTTTGGATTTTCCTCTGTCAGCTGTGTGATTGAGCCATAGCTTCTAGAGGTTGCCCTTACACACCAGGTGATAGCAGGTCACCTTCAGGATGCAAGATTGCATGTGTTCTGGGCACAGGAGAATGCCAGATAGGTAGAAGAGGCTTGTTGAAGGGCAGAGAGGATCAGGAGGTTATGGTCTGGCAGTGGAATGCAGTGATTGAAGCACAGAAGAAGTTGGAGAAGGTGGGCATGCTGCAGGTGAGGTTGGAAGAGTAATTGGGGAGGAGAAAGGCACAGACCATGTAGGGATAGTGATGCAGTGCCTTCATCACTTGGTAATGGCATAGTTGGCCTTGCTTTATAAGTGCCTCCTCTTGTTTTAGGGACTCACCAGCTAACTTCCTCAGAGATGGGCCCAGGAGTGCCATCTGCTCTTAGATGGGATGTTTTTGGCACTGTCCTTTTTACAAGATAGCCAATAAGAGGCTTCTTCTAGAGTATCCCTAGAGTTCAAGCAGAGAATGGGTGTAAGGGCAATCTCTGAAGGCTATAGCTAAGTTATACAGCTAGCAGAGGGAGATTCAAAGTGTATATTCAGTACTATCTAAGGTGGTACAGACACCTGGCAGAGGGAGATCCAAAGAGAACAACTCTGGAGATTCCCTTTGCCAAAGGTGGCACTTCCAAGGCTCTGTCTAAATGTGTGGGGGCTACTGTACAGAACAACAGAAAGTCTCAACTCTAACCTAAAACAGTGAAAATTGTCCAAATCTGAAAGTGGCTATGCTGGGAAACTGACAGTGAATGAATTATGAACAGAGAACCAGTGCAGCTAGAGTCCTAAAAAATGTACCAGCAGATAGGGCTTGAGAAGATGCATAAAGAAGAATCATAGTGAATGTGGCCAGAGAAGAAGTAGAGGATGAGAATGAGAAATGAAAGAAGAGTCTCAATGTGGCTGTGCTGGAAGACCAACAGTAAATAAATTATGGACACAAAACCAGTGCAACTAAAGTCCTAAAAGTGGTTCTGGCCAGTAGGGCTTGAGGAAATGCATAAAGAAAAATCATAGTGGGGGTAGCCAGAGGAGGATTAGAGGATGAGAAGGAGGAATGAAAGATGAGTCCCCTAAGAGGCACAGCCTAGAGGCAATGGTCCCATGCTGGCTGAGGCCTTGGAGAAGATGATACCATGCTCAAAGCCTGTGGTGTTGAATACTGACACTTTCTGTTAGGAATTAATACAGGGATACTCTGAAGATGCTATGTTTGTGGAAGTATTGCAACATCTGGCAGATCATCTGCAGTTTAGGCAAGAGCCTATGGGCCTGGTGTGGACAGATAATCAGCAAGCTGAGCCAGTGGTGTGCATTTCTCACATGCAGAGCCTTATTACTGCAGTGTTTGACCAAGCCCACAAAATTGTGGGCTATTTTGGTGCAGCATGTATGCTGGAGTATACCTGGCAATGGTACTAGTGGCCATGCATGGCACAAGATGTCAACAGCTTTTGCACTGCTTGCATGGCATGTTAGAGGGCAAAGCTGCCCAACTTACTACCTGCCAGAAAGTTGCATCAGCTGCTCATAGCAGTAAAGCCATGGGATTCTATTGGAATGGACTTTATAGGTCTATTTCCAGAGTCCAGAGGAGATGACTACTATGGTGCACCTAGTACTGGCACAGATAACAATAACAGTGAAGGAGCTGTCATGGAGATACTTGCAGGAGATTGTGAGGCTGCATAGCCTTCCCATCAGCATTGTCAGCAACTATGACACCAAGTTTATATTGCAACGGTGAAGAAAACTCCATATTCTATTGGGAGCAAAGCTCCTCATGTCCATGTTGTTTCATTTGCAGACAAATAGGCACATGTGATCATTATATGTGACTTATATATCATGTAACTTATCTTTTATTTTCTTTGAGCATCTAGCAGGGTGAATCCTTAGACTTGTTCTTTTTGGACTTTCCTCTGCCATATAGGCAGGCATTATTAATTACTTATATATACACTAATATACCTTTGGATTTCCCTCTGCCAGCTATGTAAATTAGCCATAGTCTCTAGAGGTTGCCTTTATAGTATGCTCTTATGCCTTATTTTCTGCAGTAAACATGCATGATTTACATTATTTGAAAAAACTTGAGATGTCAAACATTAGTATTGTCATGACTTTTCTGTGGTTGTTGGAATTTTGGACTGTAGCAGCAATACTAGATGTGACCAATACCTAGAAACTATGTTTGTATGTGAGTATTTCACCTACAAAATGGGGAACTTCTTTTATCCAAATAATTACACAATATCTAGTGAGTAAACCTTGAAAATAGCTAATTCAATATATTCACTAAGGTCCATTCCATAAGTATTGAGAGTCTGCATGTCTGGTGTTGTTTTTTCTTAACATTTTCATTGACTCTGTTTTTTTCCATGTTGAAGGCAACTGATTCCAAATAGAGTGCCAAAAGCCAATATTTAAGTTACTCCAAAATTGAGTTGAAAGCCAGACACTGAGTGCAAAAAATGATGTTCTTTTGAAATTACAATCACCTCTGTTATAATTCATGGGAGTTGGTAGAAGCCAAAACCTATGAGTTATTATAAAATATGGTTAGCAAAAATATCACATGGTTACATGGCTGTGCTTGATTACTGAATTTCAACTTTTTGCTTGATTGTTGCATTTTTTTTGTTAGTGAATATAATTGGTGCCTTTTTTTCTTTTTGTAGGGTAATTTTCCAATTTTTTGGGCCTGAATGAAAAAATAAATTAGTCTCAGTGCATATCTGGTCTGTTCAAATGCATGCTTCCTTTTTATTTCCCACTGTCTTCACAATATTACTTTCAAAGTTCTTTAAATTTCTCTACCAATGACTTTTCCTGTATGCTCAACTTTTCCAGCTCTTGTTTATAATTGAAAGCATTTTTAAGAAAGTTAATAATCTTTTCAACCTCTTGTTTATAATGAGAAGCATTTCAAGGAGTTTAATGATCTATTCTTCATTTAATGAATTTCTTTTTATATTTGATCATTGTTTATCTTTATTTGACATTTATTGATTTAAAGCAACTTGGCTTAAAATATCACCTTGACATGCTTTTAATTGACTTTTGAAGTTTAATTGACCTTTTTTAAGTATTTCAATAGCTTTTTTTACTAGTTTGAGGTTGCAGTTGTGTTGTTATATCATTAATTTAATAAGAAATATTTATATTATCAAGCCTTAATCTGTTGTTTGTTGCAAGATTTCAATAATTTATACTGAATAAACAAATTTTCATATATTTTTACTGAATTTCTGGGTTATAAAGTACTCAGAGACCTATGGATCATGGAGTATGAAAAAGGTCACAAAATTCCCTAAAACAGATGTGGTGGAAGGCCAAAACATATGGGTTATACTAGTTTATGAATTATAACAGAAATGAGTTATGAAAAAAACAATTGTAATTAGATATGTCTTTATATTGTGTTGTTAAAGAAGCACCCAATGTTTTCACACCTGTAAGAGCAACCTCTAAAAGCTATTGCTCAATCACACAGCTGGTAGAGGAAAATCCAAGGTATGTATTAGTTAATAGCTACAGATCTGGCAGAGTAAAATCCAAAGAGAACAAGTCTAATGATTCACCTGCTAGATGCTCAAAGAAAAAAAGGTAAGTCACATGATATATAAGTCACATGATATATAAGAATCACATGTCCAAATCACCTGTTTGGATCATATGTCTGAGTCATATATTTATGTCACCTGCTGAGATCACATGTCTAGGTTATATGTGCAGCTGAGTCTGAAAAGAGGGAGTAAATAATAGCTTGATAGCAGGAATTACTCTCTCTTTTGAAACTCAGACCAATTTAACATGTGAGAGAGTCTGGCATTGGACTAAATAAATCAAAAAAGTATAGTTTATGCTATCTTCCAACTAAGTAGGCAAAAGTCTAGAGGGTTGAGAGCAATGCTAAGAAGTGAAGAAGTAGACATAAAATGGGTGAAGAAAAGGTGAAGAAATAAATAAAAAATAGACATGACATGGTAGTCTTCTGACAACACCTGTAGACAAAATCTTTTAATGCTAATATTATTACATGTGCACAAGCCAGATAAATTCCGACATTCCCAGATAAGATCTTGTAATGCTAATACAGCCAAATCATCATGTGCTTCCAAATCATTTACATTTTGGATCCCTACTAATACAAAGGGGAGCAAACTCCCCAATAATATGTTGGAAGTCTTTCAATATAGGTACTAGTGTATTAGTATGTGAGTATAAGTAAGCCTATAAGTAATGCATACTTATTGTAATGCAGTTACTGAGCCTTTCATGCACAAGACCATAAGTCAGAACCTATCAATTGATAAGTTTTCCTCTCAGATTACAGAAGTTTGCTATTAGGGACTTTGACAGTTCCCTTATAGCAGATACAACGGAGCTGCATTGCGGTGAACACAGGTGATCAGAGGAGACCGAGCAGGCAGCTTTGGTCTTATCGCACCACTCAGGCCCCAGAAAGCGATTGGAAGCTCTTCAAGAACCTCAAAGAGGTCTCTAGCAGCCATGCAAGTTGCGCATATGTGCAACTTGCACTGCTTGGACTTTGCCTGATTGCGTCTTGATTAGAGCACAATATAGCAACTTGAAGGGACCTGTGATGGTCCCTTCCTGACGGTCCCTTCCCATCCATCCAGGAATACTGTAGAGACCACATTAAGTGGCCTCTACGTCTATAAGGTCTTGTGCAGATTCCACTACAGCTGTCATTTCATTCCATCCCATGGCTTCAGTATTGACCGAAGCAAAGGAATTTGAGGTGACAGGGTGATCTGTGGCCTCAGCTGGGAGCCTGGAGACTGCAACTTTGGTCGCAGTCTTGCTAGACCCCGTTTCAGGGGGTGGGTATAAATTGATGACGGTAGTATCAACATTGTCAGACTCTTTCATAGCGGTTGGAGGCATGGGAAGTGTTTCCATCTGCACAGTACCAGAGTCTGGTACAGGCATAGGGGAGGAGACTTCAGGTGTAGTCTCCTCCAGTAGATCTGATTGCATGAGGGACTCATCAGGTCCCCTTGGCAGAGTCATGGTCATCACCAGAGCTGGTGGTGCCTAAGCAGCGTGAACAGCTGCTGCTGGGCAATTGGCCAGGTATATAAACCTGGTGTCTTCACCATACCAAAGCCACTCTCAATCTGAAAGTGGCTGGAGGTCCTTGGCCTCCAAGAGTTGAATGAGAATGCGGAAGCATTCTTGATTGTCAGGAGTGGGCTCATACCACCCATCATATCCAGGCAAGATTCCTGGAGGTCTATAGTACTCCAGGTGTTAGTGCCTATCATTGTTGACACTTGCAAAGAGGTCAGTATGGAGACCACTCCCGGACCAGTGATAGTCCAGGTAGCGTATGCCATATGTATATGTGTGGTCCATCCACATACAAGGAATCCTGTTGGCAAGGAGGTGGCAAAGCACCTCCGTATTGCCAAGGTTAGTGACTTGCCCAGGCTCGATGTGGAGCCTGTGCAATGGAAAGCTATAGTTATTGATGGCCTCAAAGGGCCTTGTGCTTTCCTGATTGTATGCTTCCACAGCCTCTGCATAGAAGCATGGGCAAGCAGCAATGAGAGCAAAGGCTCTCATGTATGCAGCACGAGCATGAGCATGGGCACTAGTGGGTGCCAGTGCACATGCTAGGATGTAGCCAAAGACAGCGCCTTGGCTGACTCATCCTGCAATATCCATAGCAATCCCAGACACAAAGTTCTGGGATCCAGGATGACTATGGTGCAGTAAGTACTGTGCCCACCGGTCTATCTCAAAGTGGTGCTCAATGGGGACCTGAGGTAGTCCCGCACCACAAGTCAAATTGTCTGGTCGGCCCAACATGGCCAATGCTCGTAAAGGTAGAGGCACCGGTAGTCAGTGCCTATTGTTGCTTGGTAGGTGGCACACAACATCAGCCATGTCTATTTCAAGGACTCGGCACATAGACCGGTCCTGCTGCATACTGTGCATGAAATAGGAGATCCTATAGAACTCCTGGAGAAGGAGTGCTGCATGAATGCACTCCTGAAGCGTCATTGAGGTACCATTCTCCTTGGTAACTTGTACGAGCAGGCATACCTGCTCAGGGTTCATGGGCATCCCTCGTGGGACCCATTGATAGAGTCTGTAGTATGACTGGGTGGAGTACACCATCCCTGCCAGCTTGTGAGTGCGGGTGATCTTCACCTCTTCACCCATGTATACTACATTGGTTGTTGGTGACCAATAGAAGTTAGGGTGCAAAATGCCCCTAAAGTCATTCTGGCGTTCCCAATGCCCATTGACAAAAGTAGTCTCCCAGCCATCTGGAAGGCGGCCAGGCACTGTATTGTTGAGCCGTTCGAAGTCCTGTTTGGACTTCTTGGCATCCTCAGCTAAGCGTTGGTCGACCTTAGCATTGTGCAATTGTTTTAGATGATGGGCTATCTTGTTGTCATCAGGTTCAATCTCCTGATATTCTTGCAATGGGTCCATCTCATCAGATCCAGAGTCCTCGTTGTTGTTGCTCCATGGCTGCATGACAAAGACTTGTTTGTCACTCTCCTTGCGGTGCACAATAGACAGCAGCTGCTCAGGATACTTGTGGGGGAACGTATAGATATGAGGTTGGTCAACCTCAATATAGCTGGGATGGGCTCGATCAGGTACATTCCAAGGATACTGTACCTTGTAGTGGGCAACAGGCTTGTTGCCCTTTGACAAGCCCTCCTTCAACGACTGACTGGATGGCACCACAGCGCCACCATTAGAAGGAGGCATAGGCTTTGACAAGCCTATGGGTATTGTGGACCCAGTCACAATTACTTTGGGGGGGGGACGCTTTAACATCCTTCCCCTTTGACTGCAATGGGGTGGAATCCCCCATCTCCACCTCCTCCCCTGATGGACTAATGTCCTCATAGGGCAACGCTGGTGCTCTATCCCCAGGAGTAGATTGAAGGTCCTGTCAGTGGGCCTTCCATGGCAAATCCCTGACTGGGGAAGCTACTCTCTTTCCCAGTCCCATTGCAGAGCGGTAGAGGTCCGATCAGGCCTTGTCCCTCTGTTGTCTAGCAATGTCAAGTTCATTTAGAACTTGGTTGAGTGCAATTTGCACTACAGGGTTTTTGAGGATGTCCATCCTGACATCTTCTGGTACTCCAGCATTGTGGAGGCACTGTAGCAGATAGGCAAGTTGCTCATTCGCCTCCACATTAGGCAAAGGCTTGCAAGCCTTTGCTTTCCCCTTCTTCTTTGACCTGGAGGCGTCACTTGTATGCCCTGGGTACTCAGAGCCATGAGATGGCGCTGACAACTCACTCATCATTGGTGCTGCCAATGCGGTGTTGTCCATGTCTATTGCGTGGGGGGAGACAGGAGCAAACCAATTGCAGCTTGTCCTGGGGTTTGCCAAGGTGGCAGGTACTTGAGGACCTGCTGAGAAAGCCTGAGTTACCACAGGAACTTGTGGTAACACATATTGGCCAAACTCCTGGGAACTTTTGGGAGCCTTGCATATGCAAAGGCTCCATCCTAAGTTCCACATATTGTTGCTGCGGCCTTACAAGGCCACCAACAACTTGAGATTCCCAAATTGTATGACGCTGCAGCCATAAGACTTCAGCGCCCCAGATGACCAGGAATGGTTTGTCAATGACCTTATAAGTCATCAGTGGACTAGTTTGGGCCTGGAATTCGAGGTTTGATGGAGCCTCAGGGATACAACTTGGGAGTTACTGGAGGTATGCAAGGACCTCGAGGCCCTTGACTGATATCTGGAGGTCTAGGGGGTAAAACGCCCTGGACAATTAGCACGACAAAGCACGTCATGTTAGTAAGCCATGGACTTCTAGTCTGTGGTGTGCTAATATATTAGCCAACTTGTGGCTAATGCCAGCGCATGCCGGCCATAGGTGCCATATTAGTCAGCCATGTGGGGGCTGCTAAAAGAGTCACCTGTACAAAGTTCTTTTTTTTCTTCAATACCCACAGAGTACCACTGTCTGCACAGCAGACCCACCTTACTCTGTCAAAGAAACCAAATCCAAGCAATCGGGAAGGGGGCTCTGGCCCGCCTCTCCACAAAAATTTGAGCCATGCCAGTGGCTCAAGAGGGGGGAGAAGAAGAAGGAGAAGAAGAGAGGGCAGGGCCACGATGTGGCCCCACCAGCATACGGAGCTTTGAGCCACCCTGTGGCTCAGCAAGGATGAGGAGCAGCTCAAGGAGGGGCTGCGGACTGCCAGGGCTTGCATAGGGGATGCACATCGTCCCCCCTGCAATTTGTGGAGGGCTTCTCATAGCAGGTATGACCACCGCCATACCAAGACGCATTTTTTGGCGGACAGCCAGCGCCCATACAGCCTGTATGGTTGAGGGTATAATTGGAGGTCTCGTCAAAGACCTCCAGGACCTGATAGGGCCCTACCCACTTAGGACACAGCTTACAAGCTCATCTCTTGGGTAGGGTCAAATTCTTCATCAAAAGGTACACTAATGTATCTTTCACAATATCGGGTCCAGCCTGGCACTGCTGGTTAGCAGCACACGTTTGGAAAACATGCGCCTCTATAATAGCATCATGCGCTGCAGCCAGGTTTTGCAGCACTTGCAGCACAAAGTCGTGTATTCCCTTAGGAATAACAGAGTCAGACCTGATCTCCTTAATCATGGAGGGCAGGTAACCACCGTTCAACTCAAACAGTGCATACTTCATTGACTCTGACATGCTTGCATTGATTGCAAACTCAGTGAGATCAATGCGTTTGACCCAATTGCGTCGGTCAGGTCACACAACCATCCTGAGTATTTGTCCAACACTACAGTTGGCTCATTCTGTCTGTCCATCCATTTGTGGATGGAAAGATGTAGACATTAGGAGCTTAGCTCCTAAGATCTTATGTAGTTCATGCCACCATTTTGACGTGAACTTGGAGTCACGGTCGCTGACAATAGAGCTAGGGAGGCCATGTAGCCTCACTATCTCTTGCAGATAGATCCAGGACAGCTGAGATGCTGTCATGGTAGTATGTACTGGTACCAGATGTACCATACTGGTCATGCGACATATGATTACCCATAGATAATTGAAATCCTTGGACTCAGGGAATGGACCAATAAAGTCCATTCTAATAGAGTCCCAAGGCTTGGTGGGTATAGGCAGGGAATGAAGTTTCTCTGCAGGGTGCTGATTGCTCCCTTTTGCCCACTGGCACGACTCACAAGTCATGCAAAAAGCAAGTGTATTAGCTACCATGGTTGGCCACCAATACCAACAGCAGATATATTCCATCGTTCATTGAGCCCCAAAGTGGCCCAACACGCTATAAGCCTGGTCAAGAATCTGGGTTACCAATTTGCAGTCCTGGGGTATACATAATACCTTGGTTCCAACCAGATTTTTTATCCAGATCAAGTCACCCAACACCCAAAAGGCCTTATAGTCCTTTGGGTGTTCCAAGATTTTTGTGAAAAGGGTATCTTTATGGTACCCTTCACTGACCCTGCGACGTAGCAATGTGTTGGTATAGTCGCAGGGCATGTGAGCTGTGGGGGAGGCTTGTAAAGCCTCACCTAGCAGAATGTCTGCATCCTGGTCTTGGGCAGGAGGGCTAATACTATCTGCCCTACCCGCAGCCAGTATCTGAGCCTCCTCATCTCAAGGCTCACACCAATCTAGCAGGGGTCCTGGGTGGATCATATTAAGATCCACACACGCCCATAGCTGGTCCAAGTGCTGCTGCAGTTCAGATACCCATTGAGGGGGCAAATCGTCTCCCTTGGGGTCTATCCTTGCATCAGCGTGGACAAAATTGTATATATGGTGTACGTCTTTAGACGTATCACTCTCATAGTAGCAAGACAGACAGTCCACAACTTTATTCAATTCTCCTTTGACATATGTAATGTCAAAGTTGAATTTGGACAAGTAATCCATCCAGCGCCATTGGTGCACTGATAGATTCTGTTGAGTTTTGAAAAACTCAAGTGCCTTGTGATCTGTGATCACATGGATTTTATATCCTAGGAGCTTATCCTCCCATTTGAGGAGAGCTTCCAGGATCGCCAAGGTCTCAAGTTCATGCATGGCATAATTTTGCTGTGCATTAGTGAACTTTTTGGACATGAACCCAGCAGGCCTACAGGTCTGCCAAGTTGGTTCTTGACCATACATGGCTCCAATGCCCGTCTTCAAGGTGTTGCCCACCAGCCAAATTGGATCCTCTTTACAAGGATCAATAGGTCGAATAATTGGTGTTTTGCTGCAGATACGCTTAATCATATTGAAACACCTCTGGTGCAAGGGTCACCAATAAAAGGGCAACCCATTCTGCATCATTGCTATGAGGGGCCCGGTATATGCAGATATATCAGGCAAAAAGTTGCTGATATAGTTTACCAACCCCATGAAGCATTGGATATTATTGTAGGTTCTAGGAATGCACCATTCCTGGATCCTTGTTAATTTAGACTCATCAGGGTGAATACCCTGATTGTCTATAATGTGCCCTAAGCATTCTACGTGTTCAGCGTAGAGTTTGCACTTCTTCCACTTGAGGTAGAGCTGGTTTTGGCATAGTCATTCAAATACTACGCCGAGATGGTGCTCATGCTCCTCGATGGACTCAGAGTAGACGAATATATTGTCTAGATATACATGCATCCATTACCCAATGATGTCCCAAAAAATGGATGTCATTAAGCACTGGAATGTAGCTGGAGCATTACAGTCTCTAATCTGCATAATATGGCTATAATATGTTCCCGTAATAGTCATAAATGCAGTTTTGGGTACGTCTGATGGACATATCTGCACCTGCTCATATGCATCAGTGAGGTCAATCTTTGACCTCACTCTTGCATGAGCTACATCTTCGCATATGACCTCCTGGTCAGGTAAGGGCATCACGTCCTTAACTGTATTGTCATTATGCTGGCAAGCGTCTAGCGCTGTTTGCAATGTCCCATCCTTCTTTGAAATACAGAGAAGGGGTGCAGCCTGATTGGCCGCACATGGCTCCCACCATTTTGCCTGCACATAGCGCTCAATTTTTGCTCTGAGCTGGTCCTGGAGGGATCATGGACACCGTGGCATAAAGTACAAGTACCTTTTCAACTTGTCGATGAGGTTAATCTCATGATTAACCTCTCTCTACAGAGAAAGCTCCTCCTTGGTGCCATTTACAATATTGTGGTACTGTTTGTACCACTGCTGCTATAGACACAAGATATCATCTCGCATCAACCTAGGCTCTGCAGCCCATTCCTTCTCCCTACAAGTCCAAGGAATCTGTTGATCCTTGGGTCCCATACAAACAATGTTACTATGTTTGTACTTCTCCCATAGTGCCGCCAGATGAATTTCACACTTGTCTGGAATATTGAGCCGATTCTTCGGCTCTCCTCCTGGTGTAGGAACCCATTGAAACTCCTGTGATTCCAAAATCTCCTCCAGAAAGGCACTCCAAAATACCTCTCCACAGGTCCTCACCCTTTTGGGGACTTCCCATGCACTCAGGTCTCTCATGACCTGATTCCACTCCTGCGGCATACGTGGGTCACAGTCCCACTCCCTCGCAGCCTTGGGCACCAGCGTGTCCCAAATCTTTCTACTGGTCTCACTCTTGACCAGTCAAGGTAGGGCACTAGTCAATGCTGGTTGCTTCAAAGCTCTCTGAGCTTCTCCAGATCTGCCCTCCTTCCCCCTCTTGTGAGGAGTATCACTCT
>JAGGAT010001068.1:0-12199 GCA_017657195.1 Termitomyces sp. T70a | reverse complement strand
CAAGGAAGACATGGACAGAAACTTTGACGTTACCGATTTAGGCGAAGTACATTATGTCCTAGGCCTTCAAATCAAACAGGATCATGCTGCCCACACTATATATTTGAACCAAACACTGTACATTGAATCCATCCTCGAACGATTCGAAATGACGAACTGTCACCCTGTGTCCACTCCCCTAACAACCAGTCACAACCTTTCATCACTCCAATCACCCGAAACCAAGGACGAACACTCCGAATATGACAACTACGCTAAAGGAGTACATTATCTGTCATTAATTGGATCTCTCCTCTATGCTACGCAGACTCGACCTGACATACAATTTGCTGTCAACCTGTTAGCCAGGTTTTCCAATAATCCTGGCATTCTCCACCTCGCAGCCTGTAAAAGGGTTCTTTGCTACCTCAAAGGCACCAAATCTTATTGCCTAAAGCTGGGAGGATCAATTGACAAAGAGATGCGCCTAGTAGGATGGTCCGACGCTAATTGGGCTCAGGACAATCACGATCGCCGATCCATTAGCGGCTGGTGCTACAACATAAACAGAAGTTTTATATCCTGGTCGTCAAAGAAACAATCCGTCACAGCTACATCGACTGTGGAGGCTGAATATATCGCCTCCTCGAATGCGACTAAAGAAGCAATTTGGCTACAAAACTTACTCAAAGACCTGGATTTTCGTCAAACAGAGGCCACAATAATCCATACGGACAGCACCGGGAGTATCGCTCTTTCAAAGAATCCAGTCGGTCATTTGTGCGCAAAACACATCGATATCCGTTATCATTTCATACGTGAACACATCGCTCATGGTAATATTCAATTACAACATGTATCCACCCACGAAATGATTGCGGACGCCCTCACAAAAGCTTTACCTCGCAAAATATTTGAAAAATATCGAACAAAATTAGGCGTCATATTGCCTGCGTTACCGTCAAGTGGGAGTGTTGAAGTAAATGACGATTAACTACGGTCACTATTGAATGACGCAAATATCGAATCATATACATGTATGTACAAATCGTTTATCTAATTAACTTATTATCACATATATAACTCATGTATGATGCATATATGAAATCATACTTATTATCTACTTTAAAAAGTCGTAGCAACCTGGAGTCAAGTCATCTTCCAATCTTGACTCCAGGTACAGTAATCATTTCACCTTATCATACACGTACTTATCAAGTTATCTTCCGATCTTGACTCCAGACTCCAGACTTCAGATCTATTGTATATTATAGGCTACTCAAATACATCGTTTTATATTATGCTGCGTCAAAAGTCCTGGAGTTTCTTGAGAAAAAGTTGTTAGAAACATGTTATAGAATTTCTAAATTGTTTTTCTGAAGTAATACATAAAATCTATTTTGACAAACAGGAAAATAAAAGTTAAAGTTTCTCAATAATTTCTCTTGAGATAAAGGTAAAAATTTTCTTTCAGTTATTTGTGGAATACAAATAAATAAAATTAATTGTGTTTCTAGTCTTTCTCTTGAGAAAAACATAATGTTTACATTACTGTGTTCCTTTGTAAACACTTTTTGTATTTCTTTCAAGTGTTTCTCAGGAATTTTTTTTTGTTTTTCTCACAAAAATAAAAAACTTTTTCCAAACAACTTTTTTCAAGAAACTCTAGAGATTTCCTAAAGTGTATTTTCCTCAGTTTTCCCATTCCTCCTCCCTTACTTCTTCTCCTCCCTTCCTGTCCTCCTTGTCATCGCTTTGGAGAGTTGCTGGGATTGTGGGGTGGGCTGTGGCGAGTCGAGGATGAGGAGTAGGAATTTTTGGGTAGCAAGAGAGTGTTCAGAGCATGGTTAAAAATAGCCTTTTTTATTATTATTTATCAATTAATGAGCCTGAAGTGCCTGCTCAGTACAAATGGTAGGAATTATATATGCTACAAGAGCTGTGGGATGCCACACCCCCCTGCTACATGGGAAATGAGTGGGCCAGTATGTCCAAGTACTGTTTTAGGCCACACTCCTCTGATATGGACCCAGGAAAGACAATGGTGGGTGTGACTAGTAGGAGTAGTGGCACTACTAAGCCTGCTATACAGGTGGGCAGGAACAGGCAGCAAGGCTGTGGGCTTAACCATAAGTTAGAAGGGGTTAGTAGGGAGCTGATAGAAGTATGGGGGCTTGGTGCCGTGGGGTAGGGTCGTGCTGTAGTTGACATCTGGGGGCAAGGGTGGGGGTGGGGGACCGCAGTTTAGGCTGTCCAGGGGGGGGGGGGGGGGAAGAGATGGCATGGGGGTTAGTAGAATCTAATTTGAGAAGGGTTTAGAAGTGTTTGGTCATGCAGGCATATCTGAGTAGGTGCTTTAGGGCAGCAGGGTCAGATAGAAGGAAGGGAATAGACTCAGCTCTGCATTTCAATAGGCAAGTCAGTAGTGCAAGCACTCCAGCAAATAGTGCTGGGTGGATTCTACTGTGATACTCTGGCAGTGAGAGCAGGTCGAGGACTCAGCCTTCCTGATATAGAAGAGGTGCTGGTTGAGTGGGGAGTGGCCTGTCTGGAGCTGGGTCAACAGGACCAACAAGTGCTGGTCAAGGGAGCTGATAAGGTGCATGTAATCTTTAGATGGCAGGGTCTTGTTGATTCTGTGTGTGGGTGAGTATCTTGGGGACCTTCTCCACCTACCTTTCCAAGATGATTGTATATTGCACAGGGTGTCAAGGCATATAGCTGGAATGCTGAGCAGAAGGGGTACCTGTTAGAGTATAGACATACAGCCCCTGTATCTCATTTATCTCCATTATTCTTCTGTTTCTTTCTACTATTATTTACTTACATGGCTTTGTGCCACTACCATTATATTTGTGGTTCTTTGTTAAACCTTATTTTTTTTTCTCAGTATAAATACTTATGTACACAAAACATATCCCTCAGTTGTCTGCATACTATTATTTTGGCCTCTGAGGGTATGTTACTTACTTAGTTTATTCTCAACATCTTACTTACCATTACCTGTAGTTTTTTCTGTGTCTACAGGTAATATAATGAGTTGTCTGCATACTATTGTTTCAGCCTCTAAGGTTTTCTCTGTGTCTACAGTGCCTCCTGGAAATATGCTGAGAGGTGCTGGGGGGAGCTTGAGGCACCACAGGCAGCCTCTTTGATGAGTTCATCAGCTTGCTCATTAGGCACAAAACCCATGTGCCCAGGTGACTAGTGGACCTGAAGGCATATCACCCTGCTGGAGCGGTCTCTCCATGTTCTGCTCTCTATGAGCATGGCATGGCATGCACTTGCATGGAAGAGGTGGTCTTGTCTGATGTGGAGGGCCTCTGCCAGGAAGTGGATCTGGTTGATCAGGTATTGGGCTGGGTCCCATCATTGGTTGGACAGGGCATGGATGGCAGCTTGGTTGTTGCTGCAGGTGATAGATAGGCCCTGTAGCTGGCAGGTCAGGCTCAGGAGAATGTAGAGGCTGAGGGTGAGGCCTACTGCTTCTGCTTTATAGACTGTATGCTCTGACACAGAGCCAAGGTAATAGATCAGAAAAGTGATCTCCTTGCCATCTATAAACAAGATGGCTGAGGCACCCATCCTGCCCTCAAAGCCAGAGCTATTGCAGAACACTGCCACAGTGGAGTGGTTGTACACCCTCTCAATGGCCTTGAGGGCACTGTCCTTGGAGTCTTTGATGTGTGACAAGAAGGCTAGGAAGCAGCGGTGGAAGAAGTGAACTATCTTAATGTTGTCTGGGGAGGCGCCAGTGTAGGCAAAGAGGTTGTGCAGAGGGGACTGGTGTCTCTGGATATACCTATTTGCAGAATGTTAAACTGGATCATGGAGGGGGTGAGAGGGCAGGAGGGATGAGAAGTGGATGGCTGCATGTGTTAGCACTCTATGAAAAAGAAAATCAACAAGCAATAGGTTGGTGAGAGTGTCAAGGATGTCTCCTGCCATGGTGCTCAGGGCACCTATAATGGTCTTAGCCACCCAGTGTTGGGTAGCACATGTCACAACTCACACTTCCCTGAGCCATCACGCATCATCCCAGGCCATCACACACCTCCCCAAGCCATCATGCATCATCCTGAACCATCACGCACTCCCCCAAGCCATTACACATCACCCTGGGGCATTACAAGAACCCTCCAGCCCATCAGCAGATCACTCAACCCCCACATGGGCTATTTAGTCATCACGCATCACGCTACTTGCCAAACGCTCATACCACTGCCGATCTCGTGGTCCTCCCATGTGATCTCCCCAATACAGCTGCCCTCCATCCCGCCACCACCCATAGAATCCCACAACCTGCCTCGGAACTCTTCTGAGACCACACCCCTTCTACCCATAATATATAAAGACTGTAGGTAGCTTCCATGTACCTTAGTCTTGATATTACCAATAACTATCTGTGTTTGCTTAACTTTCTGTTTGAAATCTCTCCATGCTTGCTTCTGTCTTCCCTGTGCTTGCCTTGGTTATTATTCCAGCACACACATCATTGACTGGCATGCACTTTGCTTACTTAAAACTGCTCCCATCTTGTCTCCAGGATTTTCCCTGTCAACTTGACTACTTCCCCAACCCCAGAGTAAGCCCACCACCCCCGGGACTCACTCCACACCTGTCTTGTGCCCCAGAACTCATCCCAGAGCTCTTGACCCCATGTTTGGTGCATGTGGTGGAGAGGCATCCTGCTTGACACTCTGGAGAGCCTGGCAATCTGGAGGGACCACCAGGAAACACTTGTGGCTACTTTTTGCATGTGAGCCAACCACCACAGTTTGGAGTTAAAGACGACTCCAAGATATTTGTAGGAACAGTTTTGACCACTTGGGCCATGGACCATCCATTGAGGTTGACACAGATAAGTGTAAGGTCAAGAGGGATGGAGTCATGGTGAGATTGAGGAAAATTCATGAGGGCAAGCTTGGATAGCTCAAACAGTAAACAGTGCAAGAGGGACTAGTCAAAACTGCCCTCAAGCCTCTCCATCATTGTCTGGACTATGGTGTGGGCCTCCTCTAGAGACTTAGCTGTGGCCAAGAACATGGCATTGTCAACAAAGCCATTAGATGACTTGTCATAGTTGCCAGGGCAGGCTGACTAAATAAGAAACACATTGTAAAATATATAATACAACATAGAAAGTAGACAGCCCTGCATAGTGTCATTGAAAATGGAAAACCAGTCCAAGGCAGAGTCATTGAACATAAGTCTGGTGCAGCAATCTGAGAGCATCTGCTCCATGGGTTGCACATAGCAAGAGGGGACATCCTGCTCTGTCATATTGTGGAGAAGTCAAGCATGCACCATATTGGGAAAGGTGTCCTGGACATCCAAGAATAGTGCAGCCACTACCTTGCCCTGGTGCTAGGCTTCTTTGATCTTGTGAATGATTAGGTGCATAGCATCAGAGGTGCTGCAACCTGGGCAGCCCCCAAATTGGCCGGGAGGTAGCATCCTATGTTTCTCTGCGAGGTAAGAGAGATTAGCAGCAACAAGGGTGGACAGGAGTTTCCCAATAGTATTGAAAAGGCATATTGGCCTGTAGGCCTTTGGCACATTGTCTGCTGGTTTGCCCAGCTTCCACAGCACCAGCATCATAGATTCTAGCCAACTGCTGTGATATATGTCTAATTCAAAGACAACAGTAAAAATGACAAAGAGGATGGTCACCCTGATGTGCTCAGGGGTGAAGCCTGCAATGTCAGGTAGGGGGTGAGGATATGCTGAGTTATAAATGATGGGAGAAGAGGGGGGCAGCAGAAAAAAGGACTCACTTAGAGCCTCAGCCTTATCTCTGTTGGAGGTAGCTGTCTTTGTGACACTGCTGACCTCAACCTTGATGTCAGGCACTCAATTGCAAGCAAGGTCCATGGGTTCTTTGACAATGTACCTGTTGACAAGATAGATCTTCCATGTGTCAATTGACTCTAGCCACTCTTGCCAGTGGAGGTCTTTGGCCCAGTGAATCTGGTTGGCCATCTCCTATAACAATCTGGACACTTCTGTGTGGGCTGGGTGGTCAGCTACATTGCAGAATTTAAAAGAGAGGTTGCAAGCCCTAGACTTCTGGGCCTTCAGCCTTTTGAGGTTGCCGTTCTACCACCTCTTGGTGTGTAGGCAAGGTTTTTTGAGTGGAACTAGGTCCTCAATCATGATGACCTCCTAGATGATGGCTGTGAGGTTGGCAGCCTTATGATCAAACTCTACTGCCATGAATATGTGGATGGCTGGCAAGTGCAAAGCTAGGCACTCCTTGAGGGCAGTGTTAAAGTTGCTCCAGACAACTGAACAGAAGTCTTTGGATAGGGGGGAGGAAGCTCAGGGGAAAGAGAGCTCAATCTCCAAGATGATGGGGAAGTGATCTATCACAGGTGGGCACAAGGAGGGGGCAACATCACAGGTAATTATGGGGTTAGCTGCTGAGTGGCTGCACTAGACGTTATCTGGGCAAGTCCATCTATTTGCTGCTGTGTGGAAGATAGAAATGCCTGGTGGAAGAGCCAGCTCCATGTTGTATGCTGCTAGAAAATCAAGGAGCAGGGAGATGGCCTCCTCAGAGCTGTTGAGGTGGTGGTTATCTACCAACTCCCACAGTGGATGGTGGTGGTTGAAATCACCTAACCATATCATGTGGTCATCAGAGGAAGGGTGGGCCAACAAAAAGGAGTTAGTTAGAAAGGAGAGAGAGAGAGGAGAGAAAGTCATTGTGTTTACTATTGTTGTAAATGTTGAACAGTAACAGTTGCCCATGCTTGCCCAAGAAATGAATGGCCAAGATATCTGTGGATGTTGGGTAAAGGCATCTGTAGATATGTTAGTGTTAATGAGTATAATGGAGTGCATACAGGTCAGAACAGTGAGGCCCTAGAGTTGCCCAGATAGTCAAGGTAGGGTTTTTGGAGGGCAATGACATTCCAGTCCTCTGGACGTGCTGAGTTTAATAGGGCCAGGTGAGCAGTTGCTAATTTGCACACATTCTGCTGCCAAATCCTGAGCCTGTTGGGAGCTTTTGGGGGACATCAATTTATTCAGGTAGAGGAGTGGGCCCTTGTAGCATGCTTCTCTTGCTGGCTGCCAGGTTGACTGGTGAAACCAAAGCTGTTGAGGTTCCTGAGCTGGCTAGGTACATGGCTGTTGGCAGGGGTACCCACCAATTTGTCACAGGGCACTTGATTGGAGGGAGCACTGGGGAGGGGCTAGGAGGCTGCCATAGCTTCTTGCATGATAATTGGGTGAGTAAAGGGGGTGGGTGGATTGGGTGCTAGCCTGGGAGGAGCCATAGCCCACGTTGACAGGTCATCTATGGCATCCTGTTCTTAGGGAAGCAGGTGTCCATGTCATCACACCCCTTCCTGAAGACAGGGCATAAGTGGTCTGTACTAGAATGGGATGAGTTGGGGCCACAAAAAATGCATAGAGAAGAAGCTGAGGTGCACTTAGCAGTGAGGTGATCAGTGCTGGCACATTTGCTACAGTGGGCTTTGTTCTTACACTCACTGTGGATGTAACTGTACTGCTGGCACTTGTTGTAGTAGATAGGCTTGCAGATATTCTTCCAGATGGTGACCTGCTGGCCACCTATGAAGATCCTGCTTCTGAGTAAGTGGTTGGCAGTAATTGGGTCTGTGCAGGTGATTTTGAGGGAGGCCATAGATTGCTTGGAGCTATAGAGCTCAGGCTTCCTAAGCCACAGGGCTGAAGAGATGGACTGTGGCAGGAGACCATTCTCCAACTTTATAGTATCTAGGCAACTCCTGTTATTTGGCTGTAAGAATCTGTTGCATGGTGCAAACCTCATGATCAGGTTGAATGCCTTGGACTTGACCTCAATGGACCATCCAAAGAAGTCCTCAAAGTCTGTCCAGTTCTTGTCAATGTAGCAGCAGAATCTGTGGGCAGAGTTAGCCATATTAAATTCTAAAAGAAACACATAGTTTCCAACAAGCTTGAGTCTGATGATTGGTGTGCCTTCCACTGGAGCTCCAGCTCCCCAGCCCTGAGCATAGATGTGGAGACATGCTTGGAGTCCCAAGACTTGAGTTTCCCAATGAGGTCATTGCAAAGCTTGGAAAGCACAGTCACTGAGAGGTCTTTGGGCATGAATTCACCTTTGGTGTTGAATTTGACTAGTACAGTGTGAGAGTCCCTGAGGACTCTTTGCTAGACGTGAAGCAAGTCAGCCATGGAGAGAAAACCCAGAGCAGCCTGGGTGGATGGAGGCCTGCAGGGGAAAATAACAAATGGGGCTGGGAACATATATAGGGCACTTGCCATCAAAGCCCAGGTTGTGAGATGTGCTGCATCTGAAAAGGAACTCATGATATTAAATGCCAACACACCCAGCAAGGTGGCAATTCCCTCCAGAGAGACAGAGATGTCCTTGAGAGTGAGCGTCAACTTGGCATGCTTTGCATTGTTGGCAGCAAGGAAGTCAGCCATGGTGCTAAGCCTCTCCACCAGGCCCCTGATATGCTCAAGCATCTTCAATGCTACCACCTCTGCAATGGTGTCTGAAAGGTGGTCTGAGGTGTCAGCTTCAAAGACAAAGGCCATGGCAATAGCCACCATCTTCAGCTCTGAGGGCTTGGAGTCCAGGGCAGCTGTAACCAAGATACTGATGAGCTTCACCATACTGTAAGGCTTAGCTGACAAGATCCAGCCCTTCAACTCCAGCCATTTGCATGCTTTGTCCACCAATTTGCTCAGTCTGAGGGTGATGGCTTTAAGCAAGTGCAGGTCAGCCAGGTTTGTACGCAAGCATTCTGTGATCCCAGCAGGGCTGAAACCACTGGGAGAGGCCCTCAACAATGTCTTAGAGGGAGGGGACATTGAGACCCTTGTATTGAAGGAGAATAGTTGAAGGGAGTGAGATGGAGCACACCCTGGCGGGTCTGACGATGCAACGGCATGCCATGAGTAAGATTTCAGATTACTTCACACGTAAAGCTTTAATTGGATTTCTGTGTTTATCAGCATTTGATCACCGTCCAGATAACAAGCATCGCAACACAGAATAATTCTTCTGGTAATGCAGGCAGAGTAAGGATAAGATACGCTAACTAAAATCGATGAGCTACCAGGTCCCCAGAAGGGATGGTGGCAGCTCGGGATTAAGAAGCGTTTTCGGGATAGCCTTGATGATTGAGATCTTGCCCCTGCCGAGCACTGCCACTTCCTCGGCTATCTCCTTGTCAGCAAGCTTTGATGGCTGGTTGTTGCCTCGCTGCTCCTGACCTCGGCTGTCGTTGTCATAGGTTTAGTGGGTTTTTAAGAGGTACGTAGCCCTGCGTCTACTGTTTTCGACGCGCGCTTACAGTTTTTCAGCGCTCAATAAGGGTATATTGGGATTTAATAGACACGCTCTGTCTATTTCGGTGGGTAACCGACGTATCAATATCATGGATCGAAGCGGTAAATATATGTCGACCAATCATCTCGTGCAGTGATCAAAGAAAAAGATAGATACCAGGTTTGAACTTTCAAAAAAGTAGAACAAGAATGTTAAAATTTGAAAACAAAAACCATTCCAATCTGAGCCTCAGCGTCTTTCTTGTCACTTCTATCACTTCGCAAAGCCTTTGTAAAGCGTGAATGTCCTTATTTCTGAGGCTGCAACGTGCGGCTTTATTTTCAGAGCCCACGGCGTGGATATTGCCTCCCTATATGCCGGCTCGTTCAAAAACGAAGCATCTTCCAAGTCGTATAAAGTCAGGCTGGGGAAGGCAGTAGTTGGAGAGCTTGAATTTGCCTTTCCCGCCAGCTCGACGTCGCTCACAAGCTTGTATCGTCGTACTCGTATGAAACCCGGCACCTTGGATAATAAAGGTAAATGTTCGTCCAAATACCACCTTTCTATCTCCTTTTGTCCGTCGCTGTTGTTGGCTTGTCCACCCACAACAAGAATGACTTTTCCTGGAAGAGAATCCGTTCGAAGATTTGGGTTCTCAACGGTAAGGTCGAGTTGATAGACCGCGCGATGAAGAACCTCGAGGCGCGATATGATGTACTTTTCATTTGCTGATGCACTTGCAGAAAGCGCTTTGTAAGCATCGGTTTGGACGACATCAGTGGTAGTTGTGTCGTAGATTGCGAGCCAGGAGGGTGATTTTCCATCGGCTGCTTTGTAACGTGCAGCCGTCGAAAAATCTGACAGAGCCAATCGGGCAGGAACGTGTTCCTTGTCATACCAGTCTGTATATATTGTTATTCCAGTTCTTACCAGGTGTATTGACATGCATACCATTGAACTCCTCCTCCGTTACGTATTGTCCACATTCTCCATATACAAAGAAGAGGCCGTTGTTCGCTCGTGGAGAAGCCATGGCTGGGCTGGCACTTGGAGTGCTGGGAATAACAGGGAACCCGCCTTATATATCAAATATTTTAATAGAGAAAATCACCTGAGGGTGATTCGCCATTGAACACAGGTTTCATACGAAAGTGCGGCAGAATGATGTATGATCTCGCCGAAATGTCAGGTTGATTTGAGGCCGCTGATGACGCGCCAGAGATGGGAGCAATGCTGAGTAGTTCGGCCGGAAGTTGTGGGAAAGAAGGTATGATTTCCTGAGTCTGCAAAGTAGCTTTTGAGCATCAGATCCCCCCTCTCGAAAGAGAGCAGAGAACGTTGAAGTCTAGGCCTGACACTTAGGGCGCACGCCGCAACCGCTTTTACGGCTCATGGTAACCGTATTACGGCTGCCGTATCCGTACCGTAGGCCTTGAAGGTGAATCTCATACGGCACGGTTACGGACGGCTGAGTGCCGTACTTAACCGTGGATTACGGCCGTAACAGCCGGAGTATACTATGAAAAAAAGTTGTCAAAGGACCCTCCTAGTACCTGAGCGTGCCTGTTGTGCCTGCTATTATTGTGTACGCGTATGTACATATTGTGGTATAAATTGAAACTCCGCTACACATAATCTTCCGCTTCATTGTCCGTGAGCGCCATCTGGTGGATTTACTGTGAACCATCAGCTAGAATTGTTCTGCTGTGCTCGGGTGACTATTCCTCTCTGATCCTCAGGCTTTCGGTGATGGAAATCCTGCCATTATAAAGGGTAATCATACTGCTTCATCACTCGGTAAAAGATTTGGAAATTTACTGTCACCATTGAATGGATGTATATTCTCTGGCAGGTGGGATACCATTTCACTCTGTCGAGCTAGTTTGCACCCTGATACTATTCGAACCCTCATGATCTTGAAACATCAACTTAGATTAGCCCGGTATACTCTAAATTCATTGTCATAGCAGGTTTTCTAGTAATGTAATTCTGCCATGCCCACTTTTTATGGTTTGTGGCCATAAACTCACCATGCCATATTGTCAAAGGTTTGGAATTTTGTTCTGCTGCATGGTTTACAGTTGCTGTAACCGTTTTTTTCATTGCGTTCCTACAGCCATGTGCTGTAAACAGACAGCATGCACCCCGACTGACACTGTAAGTACAATGTGAGTATGTACTTCTACAGGATAGGATGAGTTATGTGTGTCCTCATCATATACAAGTAAATTGTTTGCTCACTCTAAGTCCATATAACTTGACTGAGGGTGTATGCCTCTAGTTGTCATATATATATGTTTTTGGTTTGTCAGGAGCTACAGCTTACTCATTATTCTGTCAGGACCATTTACAGTGATTCTGTGGTCTCTAACAGAGAAGAGAAAGTTCATGCTAAGGTAGGCAACATTAAGTTTCTACATGTCTCACATAAGCCAAAATTGTAGACAATTATAATTACTGCTGGCAATGAAACCTGTTTTCTGTAGAAAAAGGAACAAGGAAAGCTGTCATGCTACTTCCATGCTGTTTTTTTATAAGAAATATGTAAGCAATTTCTTGTTGCAAAAGTTAGGAAAATTTATACCTTTCTCTGAACTGTTTCTAGAATAAAAATCATATTTCTTTACTACTATGTTGCTGGAAGAAATAGCATGAAAATTTTTAAAATATTTCATTGCATATTTATTTTAGAAAGAAGGATTATATTGAGCTTTTCAACAGACATTAAAAGCCATCATGTATTTCTTTCTGCATTTATCTTTGAAAAATTTATGCTTTTTCTTTAGTAAAGAGGAACTGAAAGCTCACTATGTATTTCCCTAAGAAAAAGTCAAAAGGAAACCTGTCATGTTATTTTCAACATGTGAATTTCTAATGGAAAAAGTCTTTGAACAAAGGAATTTTCCCTTTTTCTACAGTAAAAAGCTG